>JAKCPB010001695.1:0-150149 GCA_021442155.1 Cymbidium sinense
GTATTTAGAAACCTCAGATGATCCATATGATCTCCAAATCAAAGATGCACCGCCAGAATTTGAAGATGAGATCTATTCAATAATTGACAAGCTTAAAAAAGTCAACCTCGGGATGAAAGAAAATCCACGTCCAATGTACATTATTTTGTTGATGAATGAAGAAGAAATCAATGACTTAGTTAGGCTATTGACTGAGTGTAAAGACTAGTTCACATGAAGTTATAAAGAAATGCCCAGATTATCTCTTGACGTAGTAGTCCATAAGCTAATAATAGATCCTAATGCTACCCCTATCAAGCAAGCTCCTAGACACATGCGATTAGAAATCGAACAACATGTCATTTCAGAAGTCAAGAAACTGATCAATATTGGTTTCATCAGGGAAGAAAAATACCTTACTTGGTTAGCTAGTGTCATCCCAGTTAAAAAGAAGAATGGCCAAATTCACATATGCGTCAATTTTAGGGACTTAAATAAGGCATGTCCTAAGGATGAGTTTTCTCTTCCTATACTAGAACTAATGGTGGATATTGCCTCGTCTCATATAATTTTCTATTTCATGGATGGGTCATCTAGCTACAACTAAATCAAGATGTCTCCTGAAGATAAAAGAAACACTGCTTTTTGAACCCTGATCGGAATCTTCTATGATAGAGTCATGCCTTTCGGCCTTAAAAATGCTAGTGCTACATACCAATGGGCCATGACTCAAATCTTCAATGAACTCACCCATCATCAGGTTGAGTGATATGTTGATGATCTAGTAGTCAAGAGCAGAGATATGGAATACCATTTCTTTGACTTGAGAATAGTTTTCGAATGGTTAATATATTATAACCTCAAAATGAATTTCCTGAAGTGTGCATTCGGAGTAGCTTCGGAGAAATTCCTTGGATTTATTGTCCAACATCGGAGAATAGAAATAGATCTAGAAAATATTAAAGTTATCTTATAAATGCCACATTCTAAGAGTTTAACTCAACTCATAT
Organism: Cymbidium sinense; assembly: GCA_021442155.1. Taxonomy (NCBI): domain Eukaryota; kingdom Viridiplantae; phylum Streptophyta; class Magnoliopsida; order Asparagales; family Orchidaceae; genus Cymbidium; species Cymbidium sinense. The sequence continues at coordinate 990 of JAKCPB010001695.1, forward strand.
CCTTCTAAGGACGACTGGCATATCTAAGACACTTTATTTCCAACCTATCGAGGAGATGCAAACAATTCTCAGCACTTATCGAAAAGGATGCCAAGTTCAAGTAGGATGACAAGTGTTAGCATGCCTTTGAAGACATCAAGCAGTATTTGGTGAAGCTGTGAGTTCTAGCAGCCCTTATCCTGGGCAGGCCACTCATCCTCTACACTGATGCATTAGATGACTCTTTTGGCATTCTATTGGCCCAAGCCAACGATGAAGGGAAGGAGAACACTCTCTACTACCTCAACCATCATCTTATTCCTGCTGAAGCAAACTATCCACCTATTGAGAAATATTGCCTAGTTTTAATCTTTACATCTAAAATACGACCTTTCATAAGGTGAACTTGATCTCCAGAACCAATCCACTGCAGTATCTCATGAAACGGTAAATGCTATCCTGACATTTTGCATGATGGTCCATGATTCTCTCATAGTTTGATATCACATTCATACCCCTCCATGCGATAAAAGGATAAGCACTAGCGGATTTCTTAGCATACACCACTGTTGATTCTTTGCTTAGTGGATCTCACGATGAACAAATCATGAACTTAGGGAGGTTAACAATCGGGAGAGATATTTTGATGCGACTTCTTTTCATAAAGGGAAGCACCACAATCTACTCTTCCGGAGACAGGGTAGGAGTAGTTCTCCCTAACTCCAGGCTACTGATGAGATTCTCACTATCTTTCCAACCCAACCAACAGCCGATATGAGGGTTTGATTTCCGGTCTAGAGTTAGTTATCATAATCAGTGTCAAGAGCATCAACATCTTTGGGGATTCTCAGTTGGTCATCAACCAATTTGTCGGGTTCTACAAGGTTCTCAAACCCAAGCTTCGTCATTACCATGAGTATACTATGAAGATGTTGGCCCAAATCCTTGAAGTCACCATCTGGGATCACGGCAGAGAACATAGTAGCATGCTTTGGTCAAACTTGCCAAGAATTGGCATGTCAGAAGATGAGCCCATTCAATAAGGGTCCAAAATAGACAAGTCATATCTCTTATTGATCAGAACTCATGAGACTTTCTCTTGAAGGGGAGGTTGTGGTTTATAAGGACAAGGCTAGATTAGAGGCAACTATTTATAGACTATTTGAACATGCAAACTACCTCAAGAAAAGTCACAAGCCCATCAGTGAAATAGAGCTCTCTCATGCTCTCATTTGCTTTTCTCTTGATGTGGTTACATTGTTTAGATAAACATGAATTGCATAGTATTATAATTGATGTGCATTTAGGTCTATGCGGAGCACACTAATCCAATCCCAAGATGAAGATGAAGATCAAGAGACTAGAATACTACTGGCCTTCAATGATTATAGACTACATGGATGTAGCTAGGAGATGCCATCAATGTCAGGTACACGGTGTGGTCCTACATCAACCACCACACCCACATTGGATTCATGGCCATTCAGTGTTGAAATTTTCCATTTGTCTATATCCTCCTTCTTCAAGGGCATCGGTTCATCTTACCCATTTTCCACATTATTACTCAAATTTTTACTTTAGTTTTTCCATGCTCGTATAGGTTGGTGCCTCAATAATTATAAGCGAGCATTCAAAACTCTCATCAAATCCTAAAAGACTCTTGATGACGAATTGGAATGAGTTGGTTGAAGCTTGTGATACTCTTAGAACCAACTTCAGATCGGTCACCCATTTTCCTTAGTGTATGGGTTTGAAACCATTCTACCTTTAGAAGTTCAACTCCCATCACTAAGGATAGCATGGGGTAACAAGATCACTATAGAATAAAATGAAAAGTTGCGGTTAGAAGAGCTCGAAGGTTTGGAGGAGAGTCACCTACAGGCGTGCCAGAACCTCGAGTTGTACAATGCCAAAATGATTCAAGCTCACAACAAGCTGGTCCGCCCTAGGTCTTTTCGAGTAGGAGAACTTGTGTTAGTGCTAAAGAGACTAATTGTTGCCCATCGAAAGATGGGAGGCAAGTTTGAACTCACTTGGGAAGGCTCCTATGTTATAGAGATGGCCTATCAAGGAGGATCTTACCAGCTTATTGATTGTAAAGGGAAACATCCGATGCTTCTAATTAATGGGCTCTATTTGAAGAAATATTATCCATAAAAATTATGTTTAAAAATAATTCTATCAATCAACAAAAATCTGATTCCATTTCATCAAAATATTCTCTTCTTTTGAAGCATTGTTTTCTTATCTTACGAATCCGCCATGACGTGTCTAGGGTAGGTGTAAGAGTCCCCCAGCGGTATCCTATCTCTCTTTCATAACACAAACACAATCTCCCAATTGTATTAGAATAGGTATAAGAAAACCCAAGAGGCATCGTATTTCGATTAGCACAACTAAGTTAGGTGTAAGAGAATCCAAGCGGTATCCTTTCTTAGTGGAATTCCTGATTGCCATCCACAGCACCATTCCATCAAAATCCCCAAGCTTGTTTAAGGTAGGTGTAAGAGTCCCCTAGAGGCATCCTTTTCCCTTTTAACACATGCATAATAATAAACACAAATCATTTGTCTCGAACTATTTTGATGTGGGAGAACACTCACTCATTAAACATGCTCTAGTGGTCTACATGCTACCTCGCTAGTATGTCACCCCAGTGGTCACTTGTTTGGAGGATGTGAGTCCCTGCGCTTTCTTCCTAACTTGACCATTGCAAACCAACGAGTGCCTTGTTAGTATGGTAGACTCACTGCCAAACCAATAAGATACCTCGAGTTGATTTTGTTCAAGAAGATGTGAGTCCCCGTGCTTTCTTCTTGAACTAATCATCATGATCTAACTAGGTCGAGTATATTCAAGGTTTAGGATAAGTCCCCTAGAGGCTCCTTTCCTCTTGACTACATTTGAGTTGATATAAGTCCCTAGTGGCATTCACTCGATGGTAGTCCTAGGTCGGATAACTGTCGGTAGAAGGCAGAATCTAACGTCGTTATGCAATAGAAGGATGTGAGTCCCAGCTTTCTTCTGGCGTGTTCTGCACCTTAGGTTGGTTGATGTTCTCTATACTGATAACGACTCATCTAGTGGATACACCACTCTTGGTAGATGTGAGTCCCCACTCATTGAGTTGGCCACAGATATATGTGATGTGATATACTAACCATGTCATCTTCTCCGGGTTTTGGATTAAGCCCTTGGCCCCATCCCGAGGGCATTCTATTTGGATCACATCTTTTGCGACCCCATTTAGACCACGGGTTACTTTGGATTGGGTCCCCTTTCCTAGTATCCACTCGTGGTTAGAGAATTTGTTCGTGATCACACAGATTCTCCTTGGTTGATAAATGAGATAGGTCTAGGCTAATATAAGCTCCTACTCAGTTTGATCCTTCGCAAACTAACAGGGTCCATGATAAACAAACTAAACAAAACAAACAAATTTAATTCACTTGTGGATTAGGAATTCAAACCCCAAAGGGCCCCTTTTCCCAAGTAGGCATCCTATCTTTAGAGCTGTAGAACTCCCATAGAATTGCCCGACTACGAGTTGAGATAAATTCCGGTGTACTCACTCACAGTCAGCCCTTAGGTCGGGTTCAATCTATTTTGTTACAAGCATGTTACCCTGACAATCTTTCCTCATTGGAAGATGTAAGACTATGATGCATTCTTTTTGGCATGATTGTTGTAAACCAACGGGCCGCCATATGTTGGGTTTGATTTGTTGCCCAAAGCAACTGATCACCCCAATGGTCTTTTGTAGTGGAAGATGTGAGTCCCCGAACTTTCTTCCCTTCAATTGATCATTGCAAACTAAAAGGTACTCCTTTCGTCGGATAGTTCTCCTATCAGCCGAAAAGCTACTTCTTTTGGTTCAATAAATCTGAGAAAGGTCTAGGATGATATAAGCTCCTTCTCAGTATGATCCATCATAAACTAACAGAATCAATCAAAATAAATCTAAAATTAAAATTAATCTTGACTATCTTTGAGTTGATCTAAGTCCCCCAGTGACATTCACTTAGTAGTTAGCCCCAGGTTGAGTTCAATCCGTTGCCTTGCCAATAGATTACCCAAGCAACTAGTCCCTACTTTGGAGGATGTAAGTCTACTACGCTTTTGTTGACCTCATTTTTAGAATGAGCTCTCAACCCCATCATCTTAGACATAAGACTTCTCTTAGACATTAAGAGTTATTTAGTCTTAAGACACATCTAGTGATTAGGTGGACACTCAACCTAGCCTTATAGACTTAGAAGAGTTAGCCATAGGAATAGGTCATGCCTTAGGGGTGTTAGGAAAATTTGTTTACCCTTAGCTTGAACCATTCCTCACCTTCCTTCCTTCAAGTCAAACTCCAAATCAATATTATTTGATTTTCTCCAAGCTCAAAATCAACTCCATGTGATTGAAATCCATTATTGAATTCCATAATTGAAACCAATGAATGAAATTCCTAAGTCCAAATCTTTCTTAAGTCTTTAATCTTCTTTTAAGGACTTAGCCTAAATCATGATCTAAACCAATTCAAACTCATGAGATTTTATCATAATTCATTTATATTCACATATATAAATGAAATATAAATATAAATCAATCAAACTAAACTCAAAATTCAAAATAAATTCATAAAATTTCCTAAGTCCATTAAATTTTTCTTAAAGACTTGCTAAATCATGATCAAATCAATTCAAATTCATGGGATTTTCTCATAACTTTATATTCTCATTTATATTCTTATATATATATATATATATATATATATATATATATATATATATATATATATATATATATATCAATCAAATCAAATCCAAAATTGAATTACAAATTTAAAATCCCTCTTAAGTCCTTAATTTCCCTCTTAAGGACTTAACCTAAATCATGATGAAACCAATTCAAATTCATGGGATTTTCTCATAACTTATTTATATTCTTATTTATATTCTCATATATAAATGAAATATAAATATAAATCAATCAAATCAAATCCAAAAAAAAAAAAAAAAAAATTAAATTCCAAATTTAAAATCCTTCTTAAGTCCTTAATTTCTCTCTTAAGGACTTAGCATAAATCATGTTCAAATCACTTTAAATTCAAATTTTCTCATAACACATCATTTTATATTCATATATAAATGAAATAAAAATTCAAACAAGCAAAACCAATTCCAAAAATCAAACTCAAATCCATTCAAAAAATCCCTAAGCCTTTCAAAATCTTGAACTTAAATCAACTTCAAATCAAGCTAAACTCTTGATTTTCCTTCATAATTCAATCAACCCTACAATCATGAATTCAAGTATAAATATAAATTTCAATCACCAAGTCAATATCCAATTCAAAAATCAAACCCCAAATCCATTCATGTTCTTCCTATGAATATGAAATTGTCAAATGAATCAAAACCCATTTGACTTCAAACCACTTGCAAATGGATTTATATTTCAATCATAAGTCCATATACAAGTTCAATCAAACTCAAATCAAGCTTTGACCAAGCCATTTGACCCACTTAGGCTCACTTGATGCAAAGTGACCTAAAATAACATTATGAGCTAAATTCTAGTCCCAACCAAATTGGATTGAATCAAACTCACCTATGCCTCTCATCATGATCAACAATCATCATGAGATGATCAATCAATCAAATTGGGTCAAACCAAGTCAAACTGGTTGACCAAGAAGTCAACTCTTAGCCAAAATGAAACCATAGCCAAAATCTACCATAAATTGATTGAAACCAATGATCTAAGTTCATTCATGAATTATGTTTGAACTTGACCAAGTCAACATTTAGCTGACTTATTGGCCACTTGACCCAACTTGACCTAAAAGTCAAAATGTGTCAAAACTTGATCTAAGACAAATTGATTGAAACCAATGAGTCAAGTTCATTCCAAATCACTTGTTGAACTTGACCAAAGCCTCAATTGGTCCAACTAGACCTTAGCCAATTGATTGACCTTGAACCCAACTTAACCAGAAGGTCATGAAATTCAAAAATTAAAATTGATTGGAAACAAGATATTAATCCACTTCATGACTAACCAAACCAAAACCTACCCATGACCTAAAATTAAATGGGTCAAAATTGACCTAAATGAAGTCATATCAAACTCAAAACTAAACCAAATTAAATAAAACCACCAAAAAATTTCAAATGGTCATATGAATTTGACCCAACCCTTGGTTTGACCCAATTTGACCAATTGGTCAACTTGACCCAAGTTGACCCATTTTGACCTAAATGGCTCAACATGAGCCAAACCCTATCAAATGAAGTCCAAATTCAATGAAACTTGGCCAAACCAATTTTTTCTACATACCCAACATATTCAAATTCAAAAATTAGCCAAATGACCATTCTACCCTTATTGCATAGAATAAATTTTGGTCAAATCCATGGGGAATTTGGTCAAGCCCTCTTCATATTTACTTGATACCTTCCTAATAGGTAAAGTAGACTCTATGGAGGGTGGTGCACCCAACCCAATGGGTTTGGGTCAGCCCAAATGGACCTAAGGCCAAAACTAGGCATATAGCTCAAATTGGCCAAATGGAAAACTTCCCTCCACTCAATTTGAAGAACATGGGAGGTTACCAATCCACTTCTTAACTCAAATCGACCATGTGCCAACCTAACACTCAAAACACCCTCCCATCTTGGAAATGGATCAAAATGGCAAAGAGAGCTTGGTATCCGATTTCCATAGGGAGATATACTCCCCCTAATTCACTTCAATTTTCAATATACTATCGATTGAGTAAGAGATTGATAGGAAGCATTCTTGAGTGTTCTAAGCATCCAGGGATTTGAATCTTGCATTTCTCGGTTTTCATCCTTTGAAAATAGAGTCCATTGAATTCAAATCTCCTTGTGGTGAAAATTTCTATATATGGCCTTCAATCATTGATGAAAATGCAAGAATATATAAGAATTCATCTTTTTCAAATCTCGGGTACTTATTTGGGTGATTGGATCGTCATCAGAATAATAGTTATCTTGAAAGGCAGGAGTCACTTCCCTTTATCCAATCACCTCAATAAGGACTCTGGACAATGGATCTACATATGTACAGAGATTCTTCCCCTACTTTACATGGAAAAGTAAAGCTTTTTTATTAAAATTAAGTTTTAGGCAAGCATAGTTAATTACATCCTAAGGATGATCCCTAGAATACTCTCGATTAAGGTAAATGATCATTGTCTTCAAAGATTTCAATAGGAAAGGACTATCAATCGATATTCATTTTAAAGATCAAATGGGATTGATCAAAGAGAGAGTTATTATTAGCCAAAAGAAAGATAAGTAGGAGATGATGCTAAACTAGCGGCATCTCAAACAATCATATGGTTGGGCTTTATATTTTTGAAATTGATTTAATTTGTTTGAGTTACATTTTTATTAGAAATTTAGGACTTATGATTCCATAAGATTAAAATACAAGAGGTGAGGAATTCTTATGGCCACTGGGGAGAAGCAACCTTAGAACCTAAATTTAGGGAGCTTTGGTGAGGGCCGAAAGCACAACCTAAAGCTAAGAAAAAAATGGGTAATTGGTTTGCCTCCGCAAGAGAGGTCAAATCACCCGACTGCTTGGACTTACAACCGTCTGGGGGTGGCATCCAACTAACTCATCCTATAATTTTAAATTTATGTAGGCAAGTCATATGCTCATGCAAGATAGTTAGGCTGTTATTTATTTAGAAAGAGACTAAATCCTTAAATTCACTCCTTAAAGAGACTAGAGATTATATATAAACAAAACTTAAATCTAATGCAATTCAAATTTCATTTTATTTTCATTTTTGGATAATTATTTTGACTCATTAATAGGATTCATATGCTTGCATGAGAAATAAAGTTATTGGCCAAAATCGGAGAAGGGAGGGTGTTTTCACCATGGCTCTCAAGGTCAAGTCATTCTCTGGAAGGTGGAAGCCTCTTCAAGAGTGAAATAAGATGCATTGAGCGTGATATTATAAAATAAATACTCATCTAGCTAAGGGGTTGCTAATTCTTTTATCTTGATTTTAAATCTAAAATTAGGTGAGGTTATGAGTTCCTTAATTTTAGTTTTGAATTGTTAAGTTTGGTAAAGATTTATTTTTCCCTAAGAGCCTAATCATCAGACATACATAAAGCAAGAAGAAACTAGGAAAAGATTTCATTTAATGCACAAGCTAAACAAATCATCAATCAATTTATAAAGCTAATCATAAAAGAATAAATAGGTCATTGTGGTTCACCACACAAACCAAAAAAATAAATTGGGTGAGCTCACCCTTATACAACCCAGAATACAAATAAATTAAATATAATTAAATAAGGAATTCATTATTATGGAGGTCTTCAAGCTTCATTTCTTCATTCTTCTTTTCTTCTTTCTTCTTTGGTTCCTTCTTTTGGATAGTTGGAAGGTAGTTGCTCTAAAGGCTTCACATGGTGCATAAGATGAGATCTTATGACCAATGTTCATAATAATCCCCATAACAATCATTCCAAAAATCCTAATTGCAAAATTTACATGAAAAGAAAAAGTAAATCTAGCTAACACCTGTAAAATAATGGTTAGCAAAACAAACTATCAAATCCCAAGCATATATATTAGACTTATCACCCCACACATGGGTGACTAAGTCCACCTGGCCTATTGGGTTATGCTTAGGGGTATAAGAACCTACTTGCATAGCAAAAATATTTATAGTTTTATTTATTATAGTGCCCCTTAAGCACAATCCCCTGCAGAAAATAATGGTTAGACTAAGATCACCCTACTATTCATTCTATGAGCATACATCATAACATCCAGTCTAAAACATATATCACAAAAATAAAATCAAGCATCAAACCATGCATCGCCCTAACCTAAAGCTAGAAGTGATGACTTAGCTAATGTTGCTTTGGAGGTTTGTGTGGTATGCTTAGCTATGGCTTTAAGTTAATTTTCTAGTGTGAAGCATGTTCAACTTAGAGGAGGGTTTCATTTAAGATTAATTATTTTGGGTTGATTTTATTTCATGTTTTGATTAGGTTCAAGTGAATCTTACAATTAATTACTAATTTATAAAGGGAAAGAAGAGAACTTCTCTTTCCTTCCATAACCTAAGTAATTTTTAAAGTGGATTCATGTTTTTAGTTTTGTTTAGTGAATGTTTTGATTAAGTGTTTTAATTAATCCTAAGTTTAGATGAACTCTAAACAAACCCATTCAAAAAAAGAAAGAAATTTAAAGATTAAATAAAATGAACTAAATTCATAAAATATACATCACTTCATTTCTTTCCCAGCATGTATAACATGCATATGGATGAGTCCTAAGCATATCTATACATACAAATGAGAATGTTTAACACACTTTATGATGCATGCTAAGTAATTCATTTAAGAAATATGGAAGTTTATGATGCATGATTTTCATTAAGTAGAAAAGGATTTCTTATCCAATTTTCACACATACATATGAAAGTAAGAAAGCATAAGTGAGTACAGCATCATTGTTAACCGGAGGTGTAAGGTATCCTACTTAGGGCTACTTAAAGCTTATCTGGGTTGTTTAGACTAATATCTTTTCCTTAAATACAAACATGTGTACAAAATAAATGAAATGGAAAAAGAAAGAATGCAAAATTTGTATTAGTTGATTCATTTTATTTATGCTATTTATATGTGCAAGCATAAGTATCCTTCTTAAAAAATAACATAGGAATGAATAGGATATGAAATTAGGCAAGTGTTAGGTTCTTTTCAAATGAACCATACATCTTACCAAATCCTATTCAAAACTATACTAAAAGAAAAGAGAAGAAAAAAACTACTAAGCACATCATATATCTTACTCACATGCAAGCTTATAATTAAAATATAAGTACACACTTTTAGTTTTAATGATTCATATATTTTGAAAATAATTTGAATTTAATAGTGATAATAGCCACTCATATTTTACTTTAGTAACACATACAATTTAACATAAAAAACATTTTCATTTTAAATTTGAATTTTGAAAAGTATGAATGCATGAAACCACATGACATACATATTTAACTTGTTGGGGAAATAACTAAAGCAATGAAAGCATGAAAACACATTCACTTTAATTAAATCCTAAAGACAATATTATGAAATAAGAAAGTTTAAAGTAAACCAAAGCTTATTTAGTGTTATTTTGTTTGATCTTGAGTTTGATTTAATTTTGAAAATGTGAGTTGAGTTTGCTGTTCTTAACCCATTCCCACATGTGTTTGACATTTTTGTTTAATTTTTAGTTAGATTCATTTTAAATTTTGATTAGGTTAAGGTATGAATTAAAGTTAATTAACCCTTACACCACACCTTAGCATAGTTAACCAAGTAATTATGAGCTAATGAGATGACATAAAATCTCAAAGAATTTAAATTTGTAATACACCTAGGAAGAAAAGGCTGCAATTTGGCTGATTAATGGTTAATTAAGCTAAGGGTTTAACTTAAGTAATTTCAAACACCCCTCACACATATGTTGGTTTTGATTTCTTTAATTAAACTTAGGCTCTTGAACCTAAGAATATACCCAAAGTAGATTAATTAAGTTTGGAAGGTTTTAAAATTTTTAGAAATTAATTAAGAGTAATTAATGAATTAATAATTAAAGAGGATTAAAGAAAGAAAGAGGGTTTAGGGAAATAGCAGGAAATACCACAAAATTATTTTCTAAGCCTCTATCACTGGATCACCTTAATCAACTTTAACAAGGGGTCAAATACTAATCACCCTTAATTATCCTTACATTAAGTAATTAGAAATGTATTTTAATTAAGCCTTGATAAATCCCAAGAAAAGAGGGAGGCGGTCATCCCTACCCAGAAGATTACTCAAAAAAAAAGGGATAATTAGCAAAAATTTCCATTAAAACCCAAATTAAATATAATTCAAAATTCATAAAATATTTTTTATTCTAGATTGAATTATCTTTATAGAAATTTTTTATATTTAAAAGTTATACGAAGATAATTTCAGAATATTCAGATTAATGGATTTTAAATTTATCTTTTGATTTTGCCTTTAATAATCTTAATTTGCTAGTACTCAATTGACAAATGTAACTTGATTTGCATAATGGAATTACAAATTCTTTCTATATCCCTTTTATGTAAAAAGATAATTAAATTTATTGTGTTTTTAATCCCATTGAAGTTGATTAGATTTGATCCATGAATAGAAAAATTGGGGGTATTTGCTATTCCCAAATCATCTTTCCTTGTCCTCTATAAGAGGCTATTATTTACCTCTTAATTAATTTTTAAAAATTTTAAAATCTCCAGATTTAAGTAATCTCTTGGTTTGGTGTTGAAATAAATCAAACTCAATGTATGTGATCTTTAACTATCTTTGGAGTGGTGTATAGGGTTAATTAACATGCTTAATTCATACCTTAACCTAATCAAAATCTAAAATGAATCTAATCATCTAAAAATTAAACAAAATATCAAACACATGTGGGAATGGGTTAGGAATAACAAACTCAATCACATTTTTAAAATTAAATCAAATTTAAAATCAAACAAAAATCATACTAAATAAACTTTGATTTACTTTAAGCTTTCTTATTTCATAAGATTGTCTTTAGGATTTAATTAAAGTGAATGTGTTTACATGCTTTCATTGCTTTAGTTCTTTCCCAACATGTTAAATATGTATGTCATGTGGTTTCATACATCCATGCTTTTCAAAAATTAAAATTAAAATGAAAATGTTTACTTTATGTCAAATTGCATGTGTTGGCTAAAGCAAGAATATGAGTAGCTAGTATCACTATTAAATTCAAATTATTTTCAAAAATATATGAATCAATTATCAAAACTGAAAGTGTATTACTTATATCTTATTTGTAAGTTTGCATGTGAATAAAATATAAGGATGTGCTTAGTGTAGGTTCTCCTTCTCTTCTCTTTTAGTATAGTTTTGAATAGGATTTAGCAAGGTGTATGGTTCAATTGAAAAGAGCTTAAGACTTATCTAATTATGTATCTTATTCATTCCTACACTATCACTTAAGAAGGATACATATGCTTGCACATATAAATTGCATAAATAGAAATAAATCAACTAATATAAATTTTTGCATTTTCTTCTTTTCCATTCATTTCTTTGTACACATGTTTGTATTTAAGGAAAGTGGTATATTAGTGACAACCCGGTTGAGGCTTTAAGTAGCCTAAGTAGGTCTTGTACCTTACACCTCACAGTTATGTCATTGTACTCACTTATGCCTTTCTTACTTTTATGTGTGCATGTGAACATTGGATAAGAAACCCCATCTCTACTTAATGAAAATCATGTATCATAAACTTCCAAATTTCCTTAAATGAATTGCTTAGCATGCATCATAAAGTGTGTTAAATATTCTCAGTTCTATGTATATGTATGCTTAGGGTTCATTCATATGCATGTTATACGTGTTGAGAAAGAAATGAAGTGATGTATGTTTTGTGAATTTGGTTCATTTTATTTAATCTTAAAATGCCTTTATTTTTGAATATGTTTGTTTAGAGTTCATATAAGCTTAGGATTAATTAAGACACCTAATTAACATATTCACTAAACAAATAAAATATGAATCTTTAAATTACTTAGGTTAGGAAGGAAGAGAAGTTCTCTTCTCTTTCCTCTCTTCTCTTTTAAGTAATTAATTGTATTCACATTAGGTTAAGTCACCACTTTTAAGCTTTAGGTTAGGGCGGTGCATAGTTTGATGCTTGATTTTATTTTGTGATATATGTTTTATACTTGATATTAGGATGTATGTGCGTAGAATGAATGGTAGGACTATCTTAGTCTAACTATTATTTCTAGGATTGTGCTTAAGCTGTAATAAATAAAATATAAATACTTTTGTTGTGCGGTGCTTATACCCTAAGCATAATCCAATAGGCAGTGGACTTAGTCATATGTGTGGGGATAAGTCCAATATACATGCTTGGGATTGGTGTGTGTTTAGCTAACCTTTATTTTGGTGTTAGCTAGATTTAGTTTTCCTTTTCATGTAAATTTTGCAATTAGGATTTTGGAATGATTGTTATGGGGATTAGGATGAACATTGGGCATAAGATCTCATCTTATGCACCATGTGAAGCCTTTGGAGCATCCACCTTCCAACCATCAAAAGAAGAACCAAAGAGAAAGAAGAAAAGAAGAAGAAAAAAGAAAAGATGAATGAAGAAATGAAGCTTGAAGACTCCCATAACAGTGAATTCCTTGCTTAATTGTATTTAGTTCATTTGTAATTCAGGTTGTATAAGGGTAGAGCTCAGCTACCTAATTTGTTTTCGGGTTTGTGTGGTGGTGCAACCATACCCTCTTATTCTTTATGATTAGCTTTATAAATTGATTGATGATTTGTTTAGCTTATGCATTAAGTGATATTTTTAGTTTCTTCCTTGCTTTATGTATGGCTGGATGTGGATTAGGCTCTTAGGAAAAATAAATCTTCACCAAAATTACAATTCAAAAATAAAAATAAAGAACTCATAACCTCACCTAAAGATTAAGCTAAATATCAAGATAATAGAATTAGGAATCCTTTAGCTGGATGAGTATTTATTTTATAACATCATGCACAAATGCATATTATTTTCACTCTTGATTGGAGGGCTTCCACCTTTGCCAGAGAAACTTGACCTTTGAGAGCCATGGTGGAAACACACCTCCTCCCTTCTCATTGATTTTGGCCAATAATCTCATTTCTCATGCATTAGGCATATGAATCCTATTAGCCTGAGTCAAAATGATTGTCCAAAAATGAAAATAAAATGAAATCTAAATTACATTAGATTTAGGTCATTTTGAAGCATGTCCTTACATGATCTAGTCTCTTTAGGGAGTGAGTTTAAGACTTAGTCTTTCTAAATAAATAAATAGCTATCTTGCATAAAGCATATGACTTGCCTACATGAATTTAAAATTGTTGGAGGGTTGGTTAGCGGGCACCCCCAGTTGTAAGTCCAATGGGTGGTTTGTCCTCTCTTGTGGAGCAAACCAAATACTTATTTTTCCTAGATTTAGGTTATGCTTTCCTCAAGCTCTAGATTTAGTTGGTTGCTTCTCTTTGTGGCCATAAGCATAATTCTTTACCTCTTAGGAATTTTCATAACCTTGTGTTGTGGAATCATAAGTCCTAAATTTCTAATGAAAAATTCAACTCAAATAAATTAAATCAATTTCAAAATTGTAAAGCCCAATGATAGGATAGTTCGAGATGCTCGTTAGATTTCCTAGCATCATGAGCATTTCCTACTTATTTTCATTTGGCTTCGATAATAACTCTCTCTTTGATCAATCCCATTTGATCTTCAAAAATGAACTAATCGATTGATAGTCCTTTCCTATTGAAATCTTTGGAGACAATGATCATTTACCTTGAGAGTATTCTAAAATCTCCCCAAGATGTAATTGATGGGAGGAACTTAAGATTTAAAATAAACCCTACTTTACTTTTCATGTAAAGTAGGGGAAGAATCTTTACATATGTGACCCATTGTCCTTAGAGTCCTTATTGGGTGATTAGGTCTATTGTAGGGTGGTGACTTCTATCTTTCGAGATAGTACACATCTCCTCAATATCGTACTCGATCACCTCAATAAGAACATCTGCGGATCTATGTGGTGTCCCAACAAGGCATAATATTTTTATATATTTCTGTTTTCACTCATCCTCTTTTCCGAAAGGTGGAAGGGGATAGATGAAGGTAAGGAATGTATAAGAATATTTCACCACAACTTTCTTCATAGTGCAATTGCTGCATACTGAAAGGCATCCCTTTGGTTGGTTAGTCCTACCATGTGTTTTGTAGACTACCCGTTTGGATTGGTAAATCTAAATTAGGTTTAGGCCTCCATGGCTCTACTTGATCATCCAAACCAAGATCCATCTCAAAATCCAAATCTAAAATTGAAACAAATTCAACCTTCTTCCCCAGGGAGAATTAATTAAACAAATCAAATTTCTCCCTAGTGAGACTCAAATCAAATCAAACCTCTCATCCCAATGTGGATGACTTGAACCTACTTCCCTAGTGGAAGGTTCGCGTACTCTATCCCTAGTGGTCCCTCTTCCTCTTGTAGTTGACATTAAACCTTGCATAAAATCGATTCCTTCTACACCTATATTCTAATTAGTGCAAATCTTTCTGTTGTTGATCATCTCTACACCAATGCATGTTCCTTTTCAATCAAGCCACACCTATTAGGTTCCCTTTGTTGACCTCATTTTTAAGATGAGCTCTCAACCTCTCCATCTTAGACATAAGACTTCTCTTAGATTTTAAGGGATCCTTAGTCTTAAGACACATATAGTGATTAGGTGGACACTCAACTTAACCCTAAAGACTTAGAAGAGTTAGCAATAGGAATAGGTCATGCCTTAGAGGTGTTAAGAAAATTTGCCTTCCTTATAGCTTGAACCACATTCCTCGCATCCTTCCTTCAAGTCAAACTTCAAATCAAATCAACATAAAAATTAAATCAATTCCATCTTAATTGATTTTTTTTAATTCAAATCAATGCCATGATTGAAACATGATTGAAACATGATTGAAATAAATTCAATTCCAAATTCAAAATCTTCTAAGTCCTTTGACCCCCTCTTGGACTTAGCCTAAATCAAATCTAAATCAATTAAAATTCATGAAATTTTCATAACTCATTTATATTCTCATTTATATTCACATATATGAAATATAAATTCAAATCAATCAAATTAAATTCCAAGTTGAAATTCTAAATTTTAAATATTTCCTAAGTCCTTAATTCCCTCTTAAGGACTTAGCCTAAATCATTTTCAAATCAATTCAAACTCATAAAATTTTCACAACTCATTTATATTATCATTTATATTCACATATATAAATAAAATATAAATTTAAATCAATCAAACTAAATCCAAAATTGAAATTCTAAATTCCAAATCTTGCCTAAGTCCTTTGATTTTCCTTCATGGACTTAGCCTAAATCAAATCTAAATAAATTCAAATTCATGAAATTTTCTCATAACTCATTAATATTCTCATTTATATTCACATATATAAATGAAATATAAATTCAAATCAATCAAATTAAATCTGAAATTCAATTCCAAGTTCAAAAATATTTCCCAAGTCACTTTGATTCCCTCTTAAGGACTTAGCTTAAATCAAGTTCAAATCACTTCAAATTCATGAAATTTTCTCATAACTCATTTATATTCTCATTTATATTCACATATATAAATGAAATATAAATTCAAACAACCAAAACCAACTCCATAAGTTAAACTCAAATTCAATCAAAATTTAACCTATGTCTTTCAAGTCAAAATCTTGAACTTAGCCAAATCAATTTCAAATCAAGCTAAACTCTTGATTTTTCTTCATGATTTAATCAATATTTCAATCATGAATCCAAATATAAACACAAACTTCAATCATAAAATCAAAACTCAATTCAAAAATCAAACCTAAGTCAAACTCATGTTAACCCTTTGAACTTGAAATTGTCAAATGAATCAAAACCCATTTGACTTCAAACTACACAAATGGATTTATATTTCAATCATAAGTATATGTGAGTTCAATCAAACTAAATCAAGCTTTCAACCAAGCCATTTGGCCTTAGGCTCACTTGACCCAAAGTGACCTAAAGTACCCTTATGAGCCAAATTCTAATCCCCCTTGGATTGAAGCCCTAAACTTCTCATCATGATCAACAATCATCATGAGATGATCAATCACTCAAATTGAGTCAAACCTAAAGGTTGACCAAATCAACACTTAGCCAAAATAAAACCCAACATAGTCAAAATCCACCATAGGCCAAATTGATTGAAACCAATGATCTAAGCTCATTCATGATCAATGTTTGAACTTGACCAAGTCAACATTTGAGCATAACCTAGCCCAATTGGCCACTTGACCCAAGTTGACCCAACTTGACCTAAAAAGTCAAAATGTATCAAAACTTGATCTAAGCCAAATTAATTGAAATAAATGGGTCAAGTTCATTCCAAAATGATTGTTGAACTTGACCAAAGCCCCAATTGGCTAACTAGATCTAACCTAGCCTAATTGACTATGAAACCAAATTGACCTAAAGGGTCAAATTGAATCAAATTCAAACTTAACCAAAATTGATTAGAAAAAAAGATACCAATCCCTTTCATATGACCAACCAAACCTAAACCTACCCATGACTAGCAAATAGGTCAAATTTACTTATTTGACCTAAATGAAATAAAATGAACTAAATTCAAACATAAACCAAATTGAATCAAACCAAAAATGCCAAAATATTTCAAATGGTCATATGAACTTGACCCAACCCTTGGTTTGACCCAATTTGACCATTTGGTCAACTTGACCCAAGTTGACCCATTTTGACCTAAATGGGTCAACATGAACCAAATCACATCAAACCAACTCCAAATTCAATGAAACTTGGTCAAACCTATTTTATCATCATATCAAACATACCCAAACTAAAATCAAGGTCAAATGACCATTTTACCCCTAGGACATAGGGAAAATTTTGGCCAAATCCACTTGGAATTTGGTCAAATCCTTTCCATAACCACTTGGCACCCTCTTAGTGGATCAAGTGAACATTAGGGAGTGTGGTGCACCCAATCCAATGGGTTTGGGTCAGCTCAACCAAGCCTAATGGCTAAATCGACTACATGCCTTGAAATGGAGCACATGGAATCCTCATTACACCCAATTCAAGCATATGACCACTTCACCATTCCACTCCCTAGCCAAAACTGAATTCAAGGACACCCTAAAAGGCCTAACAAACCCACCCCCTGTGGTCAATTGGATCAAAACAACAAGACATTGTTTGACAGTCTGATTTCCAAAGGGGGAGATATACTCCCCCTAATTCAACAAAATTTTCACTCTCCCTCAGTCGATTGAAGCATAGGAACTCAGAGAAATCCCTAGCTAGTCTTTCTAAGCTTCCTAGAGAGAGTTTGAGAATCCCATTTCTAGGTTTTCAGAGATTGAAAATAAGGGAGCTCCACCTAAAATCCAACTTGCTCCACACTCAAAACTAGTGCAATTCCTTTTGCAACCTCCATCAGGACTCAATGAACTCACCCAAGCTCTTTCCAGTTTAGGCCGGGAGGTCACCTTGATCAAGACGAGCTTAAGGCAAGGGGAGTTGGATCTAGAAGCAACCACCCAATCTCAAGAGCTAAAGCTTTCAACAAAACTCTATCTCAACTAGACGAAGCTTCTCCAAGGGAATCGAGCGTCGGTGATCATCTCCTGCAAGGTTTGCCATTTTTTTGAGCTTAAGTTCAATGTATGTTGGTCCTTTGTGAAGTGGATTTCAATCCTAGGTTGATCTAGCCATTAGATGTGCTTGAACTCATGCTTAGATGGTGTGGGTTGATTTTAAATCCAATCCAAGCTCCATCGAGCTCGGATCATAGCTCCAAAAATGCATGATCTCCATCTTACATAGAGATTGGCAGAGATGGATCTCTGGCTGTCCATCCATGCATTTTGGATGGACGACTGAGATTAAATCAAGTAGCATCCCATAATTAACCCCTCTGATCCATTACTTTAATCTCAGTCATTCGATCCTTGATCGGACGACTGAGGAGAAAGCACATAGCGCTGTCGCCACACGGTGCTATGATGTGACAGGTTAAGTATCCAATCCCATCGTGCCATGTGGAAAGTGCACACCGCGTTAGCAACCCACATGGTGCCAATGGGAATAAAAACTTAATTAAGGTAATTAAATATTCTAATTGATTATGGAAACTTCTAAAATTCATATCTAAGCCTTAAAAAAATAGAAAAATTTGAACTAAATTGCATTGGATAGATACTTTAATATAGAATATTTTAAAATTAATTTCAATAAATTTTGAGTAGTAGTTTTCTCTGAATTTGGGATTTATTAGGAATGTTATTTTGCTAATTACTCCACTAATTAATCCTAAAATTTTTGTACTTAATTAGTGGAATGACTACTACCTCCCATAAATTTCTTGGGATTTATTGGTGGCTTAATTAGCTAGTTCATTCCTAATCACTCCCTTAATGTAATTAAGCTTAATTGGGGTATAATTGGTTTAACCTCGATTGAGTCAATTAAGTTTTGATTGAGTGAGTATGAGGTTTAGGGAATAATTTTGGGATACTTTCCTTGAGATATTCCTAAACCCCTTTTCTTCTTAATCCATCCTCAATTAAGGGTTAATTCACTAATTACCCCCTTAATTAATTTTATAAAATTCTAAAACTTTCTAGAACTCAATTAATCTATCTTGGGTAGTTGGTTAGGTATTCAATAGCCTAAGTATAATTAAGGAAATCAAAACTCAACTCATATGTGTGAGGGGAGTTATGAAATTACTTAAGTTAAACCCTTAGTTTAATTAATCATTAATCATGAGCCAAATGCATTAGGCCTTTTCTTTCTAGGTGCATTGCTGATTTAAATTCCTTATGTGATTTTATGTCATCTCATTGGCTCATAATTATTTGATTAACTATGCTAAGGTGGTATAGGTAAGGGGTAATTAACATGCTTAATTCATACCTTAACCTAAGTGATGTATAAAAATCAGCTAATCACCTAAAAATTAAACTAAAATAACCAACATATGTGGGAATGGGTTAAGAACCGCAAACTCACCTTCATTTCTCAAATTAAATCAAACTCAAAACAAAATCAAACCTTCTTTAAAAAATAATTTGATTTACTTTAAACTTTCTTATTTCATAAGATTATCTTTAGGAATTAATTAGGGTGAATGTGTTTACATGCTTTCATCACTTTAGTTCTTTCCTAACATGCTAAATGTGTATGTCATATGAATTTCATGCATTCATTCTTTTCAAAAAAATTAAAATGAAAATGAAATATTTTCTTTATGTCAAATTGCATGTTTTGGCTAAAGTAAAAATATGAATGCTATTATCACTATTAAATTCAAATTATTTTCAAAATTTATGAATCAATTACCAAAACTAAAGTGTGTTACTTATATTTTATTTATAAGCTTGCATGTGAATATAAAAATATGTTTTATGTTTGCTTCCTTTCTTTCCTCTTAACATGGATTTGAATAAGATTTTCAAAGTGCATACTTCTTTTAAAAGAATATAACACTTGTTCAAATCTACTCTTATCCCCATCTATGTTATAACCTAAGAAGGATCTTCATATTCACACATATATATCGCATAAAAAAAAATCAACCAACACAAACTTTTGCATCCTTCTTTTTCCTTCATTTCTTTTGTACATATACTTGTATTTAAGGAAAGTGGTATATTAGTCTGGACAACCCCGAGGTTGCGAGGCTTTAAGTAGCCCTAAGTAGGTCTTGTACCTTACACCCCTCGTTAGCAATGACGTCCTACTCACTTATGCATTTCATACATATATGTGTGCATGTGAAAAAGTGGATAAAAATTTTTTTTCTACTTAATGAAATCATGCACCATAAAGCATTCAAATTTTCTTAAGTAATTCACTTAGCATTCATCATAAAGTGTGCCAAACATTCTCATTTGTATGTATAGATATGCTTAGGATGCATCCATATGCATGTTATACATGTTGGGAAAAAAAAATGAAGTGATGTGTGTTTGTGAATTTAGTTCACTTTACTTAATCTTAAAATGCCTTTCTTTTGAATAGGTTTGTTTAGAATTGATCTAAACTTAGGATTAATTAAAATATATAATAAAATATTCACTAAACAAAACTAAACATGAATCCACTTTAGAAATTACTTAAGGTAGGGAAGGAAAGAGAAGTTCTCTTCTCTTTTCCCTCTCTTTAAAACTTAGTAATTAATTGTAGGATTCATTCAAACCAAATCAAAAATATAAAATAAAATCAACCCAAATCAACTAAACACTTAAATGAAACCACCCATCTAAGTTGAACATCTTCACACTTAGAAAATACAAACCTTAAAACCATAGTTAAGAGTACCACACAAACCTCCTAAAGCACACACATTAGGCTAAGTCACCACTTCTAGCTTTAGGTTAAGGCGATACATGGATTGGTATTTGCTTTTATTTTGTGATGTTTAGTTTTAGTCTGGATGTTAGGGTGAATGTGCATAAAATGAATGCTAGGATGATTTAGTCTAAGCATTATTTTCTGAGATTGTGCTTAAGGGCTATAATAAAAAAATAATGCTTTTGATGTGCAGTGCTATACCCTAAGCATAATCCAATAGGTAAGGTGGACTTGGTTACCCATGTGTGGGGTTCTAAGTCCAATATATATTCTTGGGATTTGTATGGTTTGTTTAGCTAATCTCTATTTTGCAGGTGTTAGTTAGATTTACTTTTTCTTTTCATGTATTTTTATAATTAGGATTTTGGAATGATTGTTATCGAGGATTAGGATGAACATTGATCATAAGATTTCATATTATGTACCATGTGAAGATTTTGGAGCAACCACCTTCCAACCATCCAAAAGAAGGAACCAAAGAAGAAAGAAAAAAATAAGAAGAAGGAAGAAAAGAATAGTGAAAAAATGAAGTTTGTAGACCCCCATAACAATGAATTTCTTACTTATCTATACTCAATTCATTTATAATCCGGGTTGTATAAGGGTGAAGCTCGGCAACCCAATTTGTTTTTGGGTTTCTGCGGTGGTGCCCGACCACAAATGACATCTTATTCTCTTGCATCAGCTTTATAAATTGATCGATGATTTGTTTAGTTTGTGCATTAAGATAACATCCTTTTCCTAGTTTCTTCCTTGCTTGATGTATGGCCTCGATGTGGATTAGACTCTTAGGAAAAAACAAATCTTCTACCAAATTTAATAATTCAAAATTAAAATAAAGAACTCATAACCTCACCTAAAATTTATACTAAAAATCAAGATAAAAGAATTAGCAACCCCTTAGTTGGATGAGTATTTCTTTTATAACATCATGCACAAATGCATATTATTTTAACTCTTAATTAGAGGGCTTCCACCTTTCTTAGAAAAACTTAGCTTGACCTTTGAGAGCTATGGTGGAAACACACCTCCTCCCTTCTCATTGATTTTGGCTAATAATCTTACTTCTCATGTATTAGGCATATGAATCGTATAAGCCTGAGTCAAATGATTGTCTAAAAATAAAAATAGTATGTAATATGATTTGCATTAAATTTAGGTCATTTGAAGCATGCCCTTACATGATCTAGTCTCTTTATGGAGTGAGTTTAAGGACTTAGTCTCTTTATAAATAAATAACATCCTAGCTATCTTGCATAAAGCATATGACTTGCCTACATGAATTTAAAATCATAGGAGGAGTTAGTTGGCCACCCCCAGGCGGTTGTAAGTCCAAGTAGTCGGGTGGTTTGTCCTCTCTTGTGGAGGCAAACCAAATACCTATTTTCACCTTAGATTTAGGTCGTGCTTTTGGCCCTCGCCAAAGCTCCCTAGATTTAGGTTCTGAGGTTGCTTCTCCCTTCTATGGGCCATAAGCATAAATCTCACCTCTTAGGCATTTCCATAACCTTGTGTTGTGGAATCATAAGCCTTAAACTTCTAATAAAAAGTCACCTCAAATGAATAATTCAATCTCAAAAATGTAAAGCCCAATCATAAGATAGTTTGAGATGCTCGCTAAGTTTTCTAGCATTGTGAGCATCTCCTACTTATCTTCCTTTAGCTTTGATAATAACTCCCTCTCTTTAATCAAACCCATTTGATCTTCAAAAATAAACTAATCGATTGGTAGTCCTACCTATTAAAATCTTTGGAGATAATGATCATTTACCTTAATCGAGATTATTCCTAAGGGATCTCATTCCTTAGGATGTAATTAATTAGGTTTGCCCCGATAGGGAACTTAACGAACCCGATTTAAATTAAAACCCATACTTTAATTTTCCATATAAAGTAGGAAGAATCTTGGTACATATCACATTGTCCTTGAGTCCTTTTATTGATGTGATTAGGTCCATTGTAGGGTGGTGACTTCTAGATAGTACACCTCTCCTCAATGTCATACCCAATCACCCTAATAAGATCATAGATCTATGGTGTCAAAATGCATAAAAGAAGAGATGTATATTTCTATCTTCATTTTATCCTGCATAGAGTGAAGATGGAAGTATATATTTTACTTCTTTAGAAATCAACATATAAAATTTCACCATAATAAGTTAAATAGATTAAAGTATATTCACTAACCTAAACCAAACTTAAATGAAATAATATAATCAATGAATCTAAACAACATTGAAATGATATGAAATTAAAATCTTAAATTAAAACCCAAAAGAAAAGAATTAGATATTAATTTAAAGGATATTGAATTATCAAAATTTAATTAAATCTAAACATCTAATCTAAAATTAATCAATCAAAATACATGAAGTTAAGCATACTTAAACTTTGTTAGATATTAATTTAAAGGATATTGAATTTATCAAAATACAATTAAATCAAAATATTTAATCCAAAATTAATCAATTAAACTACATGAAGTTCAACAAGATCAAAATCTAAATCCTCAACAAATATTAATCCTCAAATCAATTCAAGTTGATTAGGTTACAATACTTAAAATGGACTTTTTAAGATGAATCTTCATCTTAAGATGAAGATTTCATTTCATTAAGAGTTAGGATGTAGAATAGGGTTAGTTTCATCCAAAAATGGAATACATTCTACTCTTCATTCTTAAAAATCTAAACATCACTTTAATCAAATAAAAGTGAAGTAAAAAATAGAAATTAAATCACTAAATCATTTGAATCAAAACCATCCAATGGTAAAATTGAACAAACTCTGAATTTAAGTCAAACTTAAAATGAAACAAAGCTAAAAGCAAGCACAAATTCTTTTGCATTGAATTAGCCACCACTTCTAGTCAGTTAAGATGTGTATGTATGATATTATATTTTATTTTGTAATATAATATTTTAGATGTTAGGGTGTATATTTCTCTTGGATATTTTGAATTAGCATAATGTTATTTTTTAAATTGTCTTAAAAGACATTGTAATAATATAAAAATAAATGTTATTTGCTTGCGGTGTTATTTAAATTCAGATCATAATCCAAATTAGGAAAGTGGGCTTGGTTTCTCTTCAGCGGTGCTAAGTCCAAATTATGAAATATATCTTGGGTTGTATGTATGTTTAGCTAAACTCTATTTTTGTAGGTGTATTAGATTTCCATAAAAAATGTAATTTTTGCAAATAGGAATTAGGATTAGTGTATGGGGTTTAGGATGAGTAGTGGACAGAAGGCTTAGTCCTTGGGGTGCCCTATGATGCCTTGAAGTAAACAAAATTGAAAGGAAAAAGGAAGAAGACATGAATAAATGAAGACCCCCATTGCATTTATTCATTTGTAACCCGAGTTGTATAAGGATAGAACTCGGCTACCCATCTTTTCTCTTTTTGGGATTTACGGCAGAACCCAACCACACTGGCCTTTTATTTTTTTATATGATTTATACATGTTTGATTGATGTTGTGTTTAGATTGCCCATTCAGATTTTCATTTTCCATTCTTGTTTGATGTTTGAATGTGTGGCATGGATGCGGTAGGCTCTTAGGATAAAATTAATTTTTCTACCAAACTAATCACTCATAATTAAATTTTAATCAACTCATAACTTCATCATAAATCATAGGATTTAATCAAGATCACTAAAAGATTTAGCATCCCCTTAGTTGTATGGTTGTATGTCTCACATCTTGCATATCATATTCCTTCTTCCTTGAATATGGGGGATCTCCATCCTTGCACGATAGCAATCTTTGTGGTGGAGAACACCCTTTTCTCATTGATTTAGCCAATAACCTTATTTCATCATGCATTTAAGCATAAAAATCTCAAGCCTTTGTCTAAATGATTGTGTCAAAATTGAGATAAAAATTGCAAAATTTTACATTTTTAGATTAAGTCATATGCTCATACCACACATTCTCTAGCCTCTTAGAGAGTGTGTTCAGGACTTTAGTTTATTTCAAATTAAATAATAGTCCAACTATCTTGCACTTTGATAAGACTTGCCTATATGAATTTAAATCACAGAAGGTGTTAGCTGGTGGCCATTCTAGGCAATTCTAAGTTCAGAAGTTGAACGATTTATCCTTTCTTATGGAGGTACACCATTATGTCCATCTTTTGCTTAGATTTAGGTCATGCTTTAGCTTGTGCTAAAGCTCTAGATTAGGATCATGTATTTTCTTTGGGCTATAGCAAATCCCGTTTCGGTTACGTATTGCTCAATCTTGTGTTGATGGATTATAAGCCATAGTAATCTAATAAAATTTCAACTCAAACAAAATAAATTATTTCACTTTCAAACATATAAAGCCTCACTATATTATAGATTGGATCACTTACTAAGCTTGCTAGTATCATGAGTGCTCCCTACTTATCTCCCTTTAGATTCTAAAAATAAATCTTCTCCTTGAACTCTCCGAATTGATCTTCCAAATATAACCAATCCTTTGATAGACTAGCTTTGAAATCTTTGGAGACCATAATTGCCTACTTTAATCGAGAGTACTCTTAAAGAATCTTATTCCCTGTGATGTAATTAACTATGGAGGCTTGTCTTTATAGGGAACTATAGAGCCCGACTTAAAATAAACCTTGTTTTATTTTTCCATGTAAAGTAGGGAAAAAATCTCTAATATATTCGAAGACCTATCATGCCTTAGGAGTCCTTATTAGGTGATTAAGTTCATTGTAAAGTGATGTTTCTATCTTTCGAGATAGTACATCATACTTTAATGTCGTACCCAATCACTTTAAAAAGTATCTCCTAAGATCTGTGTCGTGTCCCCACATCCAAAAATAAACACCACAAGGATCCAACAAATTATGTAGCATATTTTGAGTTGGCAATCTTTCTAGTGGACATCAATGATAGTTTGAAGTTAGATTTTTCTTCACAACCTTCAATTGCATTTAGGTGGTTTACTCGCCTATCACTAAGAGTAATTGCCTTCTCTGTTGAGTTCAAATGAATGGTCTTGACACAATTTTCCAGATCATAAAGGTTGTTGAAGAATTTGCAAGCTCTGCTATGAATGAGACAAAAATTGGGAAAGTCACCTGATTCCAAAAAAAATGCTGAAAGTTAAAATTTGGAGCCATATGTGGCTCAACAAACATGGCTTGTAAGAAAATCCATTTTGCTATGAGATCAACTATAATAGCCAAAGACCCTCACGAAGCTATTAGAGTTTGCCAATTACCACATCAACATCGAGGACTATAACTATGAGCCAAACTCATCAAAAAGAGAAGAGAGAGTAAACTTTAGAGGGAGTTTCCACCAATTCACCATAATAGGAGAAGTCGTATGATAGAGCAACGAGGCAAAGATCAATTTTTATATAGAGGCAAAACTCATCCACCCGATAGGTGAGTGCAATCAAAGATAGACAAAACGAGCAAAGAAATGAAAGATCATATATGCTTGATCCACACACATATAACAATGACTTTATTAAGAGTCCCAATAGTCAAAATTATTGAGACTATTTAAAACAAAGATTTCTTTAAGAGAATAGTAGTGATGAGAGTAGGAGGATACCTCAAAGATCCAAACAAGCATTGTGCCTACCATCAAGATCATAATCATGATATAGAGGAGTGTCGCTACCTAAGCAATTAAGTCGAAGAACTTGTCAAAGTGGGAAAACTCAAAAAATTTGCCTGGTAGAGATGAACAATAGGAGACAAGGGAATGCACCAGTGGAAGATAACAAAAATGGGCATATTCTAGCACAAACAATCCATACCATAGGAGTCGTATCTATCCTCCATGGAGGGAGAGAAGAGGAGGCTTCTTGCCAATTTAATTATAAAATACTTCAACTGGGAGAGGTAAAGTTTCCAAGAACCATGTATTCGTCAGCCTCAGAGTTAGCAATGATCATGTTCATAGAAGCTAATAGACCTCAAAATAATAATCCCTATAATGATGCCATTATTGTCACTGCATTGATAGCAAACTTTTAGATCAGTGGTATTTTAATAGAAATGAAGTTTGATAAATATCATATTTCAAAGTGTCTATAACAAGATGAACCTTAGAGCCTCCCACTTAATGCTAACTTCAGTCCCTCTCTTTGGCTTCTCATGAGAGAGGAAGGAGAAAAAAATGAGTAATTTCCCTACCCATCATATAAGGTGAAAGTGAGAAGAAGCAATTTATCATAATGGACAACTTCATTGTAACCAATGTTCTAACTACATACCATGCAATATTTGAATGACCACTAGTGAACACATTTTGAGTAGTAGCTCTACATGCCACATGGTAGCGAAATTTCCATAAGGTGAGTAAACATTGGAGATATCAAAGTTAGTATAGATCGTGACCTTCAAAGTGAGATCCTAAGCTACAAAAACACATATACTCTTCTCCCAAGAGTGAGCAAGTGAGTTCCTGTATCCAAAAATAGGATTGGCTTCATAGAGATTGACCACTTCTTTAAGCATTTAATAAAATAAAATCTAACTTTTCAATTCCTTCTTTTATTTTCTAGGAAAAAAAAGATATGAACTCATCCTTATAATCCATCATAATGAAGAGCTTGAGCTGTAGTAGAATGGACCATGAAATGTTATTTGTCCACATGTAGAAGACCGGTGACATGATGCTTGCAAAAGAGTTCAAAATCATTTACACATCATAACCTCATGATTTGAAGATGTCAAAGCTCCTTTACAAAGTATGTAGTTCGTATTGACCTTACAATAGTAAAGCTCATCTTATGAACGGTATTGGGGAACTTTCCTTTCTTGACAGTTTGTAGCTGATAAAAATCATTGAAAACACAATTCAGTTGGAGTACATCTCTATTTACCATTAACATTTAAGGGTAGATAGAAATGGAGCTAGTGATGATGAGTTGGTAGCACTTATATAGTGAACCCATTATTTTCCATAGAAGTAGGGTGAAGAGGAGTTTGAGAACTAAGGAGAGAAGGCAAAAAAGGAAGAAAGAATGTAGGCTCCAAAAATTCGCCATCTACCTCTTGATGAAGAGAGTTTGATTTATGTGTCAGTGAAATTTTCAGAAAGCAAATGGAACAATAGATAAGATACTACATAGAGATTCCACCCTCATTTTGTGAGGACTTTAGATATGGTTTCAGGTTTCTTATAGGTGCAAGCACCCATAATTAATTACCCTTCCCAATACTAAGAGAAAACTTTTTTAATTGGCTAGTCATTAGATCCATATGCATAATATTAGACATGGAGTATAAGATTGTGAATTTATGAAATTCATCATTTAACTTAAAGTGAAGTTGAAATGATGGCCTCGATCAGATCATGGTTTGTCATCCCATGCTATTAGGAATTCTTAAGTGGGAGAATAATCATCGACCAAAGTTACAGAGGACATAAACTTTGGTATTATCTAAGAGATTAAGTTCACTTAGCGAGTGCTTTTATTCCCTGAAGTGCATTCATGGTTCACATCTCAAAATTTAGAATATACCATTTCTGCTTATGGCAAATAATATTGTGTATCATTTGGATACCATGAGAACTTTCAAATTTTGAAATCATCAAAATATATACGGCTCTTACTTTATGGCTAATTTATCTCAAGACAATAATAGCAGTGATAGGTGATTTCACTTTAACTTTAAAATTAAATTTATTTAGACATTTATAGGTAAAATGATATATTAGATTTCACATTTGGATTGATAATTAATTTAAGTTAATTTAATCTAAAATTATAATCATATTTTAATGAAAATATCCCTTTCTTGAAATCTTTATTCAACCAATCATCGGTATAAAATGCTTAATCATTTAATTTATTATTTTAGATTTTTTATCATCTTTCAATTTAATAATAGAGGATCAACTAGATTTATATTTTTGAGAATTTTGAATTTGAGAATATTGAATATAATATCTTAAATATTTTGATAATGGTTACCCCTCGAGTTGATATGTTCAATTAACTCAGCTTTCATTGGAGAATTAGAAGATAGTTGTTAAACTTTCATATGATAGAATTAACTTCTCAAAGATTTTCTCAAGTGGAGAAAGTTATAACAACGTTATTAGATTTTGTTAACCCGAACCTAGTCCACAATGGAGATCAACTCAATCCCAACACTAGATTCATGTATTCAGATTGATGGGGTCCATGTAGATTTTCTTTCAATTCAAGTGTTCATATGAACTTTTGAATAATTTAATATATATATATTGATATCAATGATTTGATAGAAATTCTGGAGCACTTGAATTCAATTAGGAGTTTATCTTATGATACATGCATATCAAATTAAATCATTTGAATATTTATATAAAATTTTAAAAATATCCAAGTTGAATTTAGTAAATGTCTTATTGAGCATGTGAGGTTTATTAGATGAAATTAAATTGCTTCTAAATTTATGTTGCGGGAACAAAATTTAAAACCAACATGTATTGCTTTTAACTTGATTCTATTTTAGATTCTTAGCAAGATGCTCTTTCAAAAATTTTGACTTTATTTTGGCACTGAAATTCATCTGTATATGATTTATTTTATTTAAGTGGGCCCTATGAAGCATCTTTCTCCTTTTATAAATAGACAGTCTGTTCAGTTCATTCTCATTCAAGTTTATTCAGTTATATTGATTATTCTAAGAATTTTAGTGCAATGAGGCTTTACTTGTGATTTGTAAGGGGATTCTTTCAAGTTCTTCAAGTCTTTTAAAGCATTCAATAAGTTCTCGCTTTTTTTATTTGGCTTAATATTTAAGAATTTTCTTTCTTATCTTTAGACTTTTGAAGATTTGTATTATGATTCACTTTGAGTTAATTATTAATTTAAAGTTCATATGATATTTTTTGTCTTATTTAAGTCCTGTAAAAGTCCAAAGTTTGATAAAATTTTGGCTACATCCAAATCATCTTGCATAATCAGTATGTTATCTAGCGTCTAAAATGATGTATCGATTAGTGACCTACCTAAATCTTCAAACCCAACACGCTTAAAAAAATATGCATGGAGCTTCGAGCACCTGCATAAAAGCATATAAACACAAATTTCCATAATGTTTAAATGATAATACAACCAAGTACTTTTTTTCTTTCTTTTTTTTGCATCATACATAAACATTTTAAACAAGATTTGAATGAGAATGACACAACAACTCCAAATCTATCATAAACCTAAACTCAATTCTTCTTTATTTTACCTTAATCTAAGTAAGGTGGCTAATGTAAAATGGAGAAGAAAGGAAGGGAGAGCTGGTAATGGGTTGAGAGGTAACTTGGTTAGTAAAGCTAGAAAATAAGGTAGCAATGGGTTTACACACAACATGTTCAACTTTCTTAGGTGAAAGTAGAAGCTTTCTTATTTATGCTCAGAGGTAGAGTTGTAGACTTCAGTTGGAGGAACTAAAAGGAGATATTGCTAGCGTTGTTTTGTGACAATAGAAGACATGAGAGCAAAACGGACTGGAGTTCGGCTAGAAATCGACGAGATTTTGGTGAGCTGCATGGAAAGACCAGAAGCAGGTGTTAGAAATTCTTAACAACAAGAGTGGAGATGGAAACTTTTAGGTAGTGGAAATGAGGATGCTGTCGGCTGTAAGAAAATGGACTTAAAGGAATTAGGAAGAAGTGGCTTGCGGCTGCTTGTGTGCGGCTAAGGTGTGAAAACCCGAGTGAAAAGAGGGAGGCGGGGTAAAAAAATTCCATTCGGCCTGCAGAGCAGATCCCGCTAAGGAGTTGAGAAGAGGATTCTTCTGGTATGGAGGAGATGGATTAGTATAAAAAAACGAGAGAGAGAGAGAGATGTAAGATGTGGCTGCCCGATAGGCTCTCCAAGAATCCGCCTGTTGACGTAAAAAGCAAAAAAAAAAAAAATCCCCTTCGCTCAACTGAACAGAAATTTAAAGCTTAATTCAGTTGAAGTGTTCCTTCATATTAAAAAATGGAGGAAACATGCATAATAAATAAAGCATGGCACGCCAAAAAAGGGCTGTTAAAAGATTTAATTATTATATATATATATATATATATATATATATATATATATATATATATATATATATATATAGATGTAAATTTTGGTTTGAGTTGGCTTTCGATAAAATTTTAAATGAGTTCAGTTGAAAATCATGTTGCAACTTAGACATGTCATTGAGGTTGTGCTCCGACCCAAAATTGAGTTTTGACTCCCTTAATTTCATGACTGAAATTAATGTCAAACCCGAAATGGGTTGAATACGTTGAGTCAAGATTTAACTCAGTCGAGGTTTGAGTATTTATTGGTGTGATTTGGTCGGTGCTTAGACGACGCCCGACGGTCAGCCTTATTCATAAATATATATATTACACAACCACATGATCTTCACTTGATGGCAAAGCACCACTTAAACTTAAGGAGAAATTTTATAAGATGGTGATTGTGGTGTTTATTTTTGGGATGTGGGACACTATGTAGATCGTAAGAACTTTTATTGAAAATGTCGGTATGATATTAAGGAATGATGTCTTATCGAAAGATAGAAATCACCACCATATAATAGACTGTCTAATGGGACTCAGGCATGATGGGTCTTGAATATCTTAGAGATTTTTTCTACATGGAAAAGTAAAGTAGAGTTTAGTTTATGGGTTAGTTAAGTTCTCATGGAAGCCTAGTTAATTACATCACAAGGAATGAGAATTCCTTAAGAATACTCTCGATTAAAGAGACAATTAGGGTCTCCAAGATTTCAAGGTTAAGACTATCAAAGGATTGTCTAATTTAGAAAATCAAATGGGATAGATTAAGGAGAAGACTAATTTTTGAAATCCAAAGGGAGAAAGTAGGAAATGCTCATGATACTAGGAAGTCTAGTGAACATTCTAATCTATCATATAATTGGGCTTTATATTTTTGAAATTGAGGAGAGTTAATTATTTGAGTTGACATTTTATTAGATTACTAGGGCTTATAATTCCACAACATAAGATTGTGGAAATGCTTAAGAGGTGAGGATTTATACTTGTAGTCTGCAAAGAGAAACAACAACCTCAAATCTTAAATCTAAGGAGCTTTGGCGAGGGCCAAAACACAACCTAAATCTAAAGCAAAAATGGGTATATGGTTTACCTCCACAAGAAAGAATAAATCACCCATTGGACTTATTATCTTTGGCGGGTGGCGGCTAACTCCTCTTAATTTTTTTGTTGGCCTTATTTTTAGAATGAGTTCTCAACCCCTCCATCTTAGACATATGATTCCTCTTAGACTTTAAGAGATCATTAGTCTAAGAAACATCTAGTGATTAGGTGGACACTCAACCTAACCACGAGACTTAGAAGAGTTAGCCATAAGAGTAGGTCATGCCTTGGGGTGTTGAAAATCCTACCTATGGCTTGAACTACTTTTCTTACTTCCTTCCTTCAAGTCAAACTCCAAATCAAATCAACATGAAACCTAAATTAGTTCTAGCCTAATTGATTTTCTCCAAATCAATGTCATAGGATTGAACCCCATGATTGAAATTTATGATTGAAACCCATGATTGAAACTCAAAATTCCAAATATTTTCTAAGTCCTTAATTTCCCTCATAAGGACATTGCCTAAAAGACATCTTCAAATCAATTCAAATTCATAAATTTTTCAATAACCCATTTATACTCTCATTTATATTCACATATATAAATGAAATATAATTCAAATCAAATTCCAAGTTGAAATTCCAAATTCCAAATCATGCAAGTCCTTTGATTTCCCTTCAGGACTTTAAAATCATCTCAAATCAATTCAAATTCATGAATTTTTCCATAACCCATTTATATTCTCATTTATACATATATAAATGAAATATAAATTCAAATCAAATTCCAAGTTGAAATTCCAAACTCCAAAATTTCCTAAGTCCTTAATTTCTCTCTTAAGTCCACTTAGCCAAAAAATCATCTTCAAATAAATTCAAATTCATGAAATTTTCCCACATCGCATTTATATTCTCATTTATATTCACATATATAAATGAAATATAAGTTCAAATAAATCATACTAAATCCAAAATTCAAGTTCAATGCACAAATCTTTCCTAATTCACCTTGATTTTCTCTTAAGGACTTAGCTTTATTCATAAATCACTTCAAACTCATGAAATTTTCTAACCATTTATACTCTCATTTATATTCACATATATAAATGAAATATAAATTCAAACAATCAAAACAACTCAAAATCAAACTCAAATTCAATCAAAATCCCAACAAGCCTTTTAAGTAAAATTCTTGAACTTAGCAAATCAACTTCAAATCAAACTCTTGATTTTTTCTTTGATTCAATCAATCCTTCAATCCATATCAATATAAATACAAACTTCAATCACTTAGCAAAACTCAATTCAAAAAATCAAGCCAAAATCTATTTCATGTTCACCCTTTGAACTTGAAATCAAATGAATCAAAACCCATTTGACTTCAAACCACTTGTAAATGAATTTAAATTTCAATCATAAGTCCATATGTGAGTTCAATCAAACTCAAATCAAGCTTTGACCAAACCATTTGACCCACTTGCTCAATCCAAAGTGACCTAAAGTATCCTTATGAGCCAAATTCTAATCCTAACTAAATTGAATTAAACTAAGCACCTAAACCTCTCATCATGATCAATGATCATCATGAGATGATCAATCACTCAAATTGGGTCAAACCAAATCAAACAGGGTTGACCAAGTTAGCCAAATGAAACCTAGCCAAAATCCGCCATAGGCCAAATTGATTGAAACCAATGATCTAAGTTCATTCATGATCAATGTTTGAACTTGACCAAGTCAACATTTGATTTTGTGGCACTTGACCCAAGTTGACCCAACTTGACCTAAAAGTCAAAATATGTCAAAACTTGATCTAAGCTAAATTGATTGAAATGGGTTTGTTCATTCTAAATCACTTGTTGAACTTGACCAAAGCCTCAATTGGCCAACTAGACTAACTCCAATTGACCTTGAACTTGACTAAGGGTCATATTGAGCAAATTCAAACTTAACCAAAATTGATTGGAAACAAAGATACCAATCCACTTCATATGACCAACCAAACCTAAACCTACATGCTAAGAAATGGGTCAAATGGGTCAAATTGGTCAACTTGACCCATTTGATGTCATCATATGAACCAAATTCAAACCTAAATCAAATTGAATCAAACCAAAGTTGCCAAAAATTTCAAATGGTCATATGAACTTGACCCAACCCTTATTTTGACCCAATTTGACAACTTTGTCAACTTGACCCAAGTTGACTCATTTTGACCTAAATGGGTCAACATAAGCCAAATCACATCAAACCAACTCCAAAATCAATGAAACTTGGCCAAACCTATTTTCTCTTCATATCAAACATACCCAAACTAAAATCAAGGTCAAATGACCATTTTACCCCAGCCATAAATTTTGGCCAATTCCACTTGGAATTTGGTCAAATCCTCTTCATACCCACTTAGCACTTTAGTGGATCAAGTGAATACTAGGAGGGTGGTGCACCCAATGGGTTTGTGAGCCCAATGATGTCAACAAACCACTCCCCTTGAAATGGCCACATGGGAATCATGCCTCCACTTGTTTTGAGCACATGGGGAGTTCACCTTCCCACTCTTCTTGCCAAATAGAACTCAATGACTCATCTAATAGCCTAACAAACTCACTAAATTAGGGCAATTGATCAAAAGGCATGCAAGCTTGATGATTGTCAAGGAGATATACTCCCCTAATTCATTTCAAACTTAACATTCCTCATTGATTAAACTTAGGAAAATCAATTCCTGATCTCCAAGCTTCCTAGAGTGATTTCAAAACTTCATTTCTCAATTTTCAGAGCTTGAAAATAGGGGACCTCCATTGAAGAGCCAACTCACTGCACACTCAAAAGTAATGCAATTCATTTTGCACACTCCCTCAGGGACATCAATCGAGCTCACTCAAACTCTTTATAAGTTCTAAAGTAAGGGAGGAGCCATCTTGATCAAGTGAGCTCAAAGCAAGGGGGTTGGTCCATAGAAGCATCACTCAACCTCGAGCCTTTAGCAAAGCTTATCTCAGAAAGCTTCTCCAGAATGAAGGTGATCACCTCAGGGAGGTTAGCCATTTTTTGAGATTAATAGCTATGGTTTGGAGCTTTGAAGTGAATAATCCCATAGAATCCATTAGATGTAATCTAGGTTGCATGTTGATGGTGTGGGTTGAGTTTCATCCCAATCAAGCTGTCGAGCTGGATCATTTCAAATAAGGATGGTGTCCATGGCTCACAGAGAATGGTAGGGATGGATCTCTGGCCATCCATCCGCGTGTTTTGGATGGACGACCGATATTAAAATGTGTAATATCTATATATTTTCCTCCCTCAGATCCGCGACTTTAATCTCAACCTCCGCCAAGCTGCGCTATGATGTGACGGGTTAAATACCCAATCCCATCACGCATGTAAGCGCATGCGTATCACACGTCTGGGGATTAATATAATTAGCTTTAAATAATTCCAAATTAAGCAAATCTTCTAAAATTCATATCTGTAGAAAATCAAAAAAAAAAATAAATTGCATATGAAAGATAATTGAACATAGAATATTTAAAATTAATTTCAATAGATTTTGAATAATTAAATTTGGGTTTTATTAGAAATATTATACCCTTTAATTACTCTCGATTAATCCCAAACTTCTTGTGCTTAATTAGTGGGATAACTCCTACCTCCCTTAATTTTCTTGGGATTTATTGGTGGCTTAATTAAGGGAATTGCTACTTCATTCTTTAATTGCTCTCTTAATTTAATTAAGTTCAATTAAAGATATAATTAGTGGTTTAACCCTCTGATTGAGTCAATTAAGTTTAGATTAAGTGGATGAGATGTTTAGGGAATAATTTTGGGATACTTTCTAAATTCCTAAACTTCTTCCTTAATCCATCCTTAATAAAGTTAATTCACTAATTACCCCCAATTAATTTCATAAAATTCTAAAACTTCATAACTTAATTAATCTATCTTGGGAGATGCTTGGGTGTTCAAATAGCCTAAGTATATTAAAATCAAAACCAACTCACATGTGTGAGGGTTATGAAATTACTTAAGTTAAAACCCTTAGTTTAATTAATCATTAATCATGAGCCAAATTGCATTAGGCCTTTTCTTCCTAGGTGCATTACAAATTTAAATTCTTTGTGAGGTTTTATGTCATCTCATTGGCTCATAATTATTTGATTAAATATACTAAGGTGGTATATATAAGGGGTAATTAATACACTTAATTCATACTTTAACCTAATCAAAATATAAATGGATCTAATCATCTAAAAATTAAACTTAAATATGATACACATGTGGGAATGGGTTAAGAACAACAAACTCACCTTACATTTCTTAAATTAAATCAAACTCAAAACAAAACCAAACATTCTTTAAAATAATTTGATTTGCTTTAAGCTTTCTTATTTCATAAGATTATCTTTAGAATTAATTAGGGTGAATGTATTTACATGCTTTCATCATTTTAGTTCCTTCTAATGTCTAATCATATGAATTTCATGCATTCATTCTTTTCAAAATCAAAATGAAAATGAAATGTCTTTTTTATGTCAAATTGCATGTTTTATCTAAAATAGAAATATGAATGGTATTATCACTATTAAATCCAAATTATTTTCAAAATATATGAATCAATTACCAAAAGCGAAGTGTGTTATATTTTATTTATGAGCTTGCATGTGAGTAAAATATAAGGATCTTAGTATAATTTTCCTTCTCCCTCTTTTTTGGTATAGTTTTGAATAGGATTTGGTAAAGTGTTAGTTCATTTGAAAAGAACCTAACACTTGCCTAATTCCATCTCTATTCATTTATGCTATTACTAAGAAGGATACACACTTGTACATATAAATTGTGTAAACAAAATAAATCAACCAACACAAACTTTTGCATTCTTTCTTTTCCATTTTTTTTTTCTTTTACATATGTTTGTATTTAAGGAAAGTGGTATATTAGTGCAAGAGTAGCCCTAAGTAGGTGTACCTTACACCAGTTAACAATGACTCGTACTCACTTATGCCTTTCATTTCATACATGTGTGCATGAAAATGGATAAAAACCCTTTTCTACTTAAAAATCATGCATCATAAGCATTCAAATTTTCTTAAGTAAACTTAGCATTCATAAGGTGAGGTAAACATTCTCATTTGCATGTATAGATATGCTTAGGATTCATCATATGCATGTTATACATGTTGGGAAAGAAATGAAGTGTGTGTTTTGTAAATTTAGTTCACTTTACTTAATCTTAAAATGCTTTCTTTTTTGAATAGGTTTGTTTAGAATTGATCTAAACTTAGGATTAATTAAAACACATAATAAAAATATTCACTAAACAAAATTAAACATGAATCCAAAATTACTTAGGTAGGGAAGGAAGAGAAGTTCTCTTCTCTTTCCTCTCTTTAACTTAGTAATTAATTATAGGATTCATTTAAACTAAATCAAAAATAAAATAAAATCAACCCAAATCATAAAATAACTTAAATGAAACCATCCTCTAAGTTGAACTTCACATTTAGAAAATAACAAGCCATAGTTAAGCATACACACAAACCTTTTTAAAAGCACACATTTAGTAAGTCACCACTTCTAGCTAGCTTTAGGTTGTGATGGTTGATGTTTATTTATGATTTATGTTTTATTTTGGATAGGGTGAATGTGCATAGAATGAATGATAGGATGATTTAGTCTAATCATTATTTTCTAGAGGATTGTGCTTAAGGGGTGTTGTAATAAATAAAAATATAAATGCTTTTGATGTGCAGGTGCTTATACCCCTAAGCATAATCCAATAGGCCAAGTGGACTTAGTCACCCATGTGTGGGGTGCTAAGCCCAATAAACATGCTTGGGATTTGTGTGTTTTTTAGCTAATCTTTGTTTTGAAGGTGTTAGCTAGATTTACTTTTCCTTTTCATATAATTTTTGAAATTAGGATTTTGGAATGACTATTATGGGGATTAGGATGAGCATTGGTCATAAGATCTCATCTTATGTACCATGTGAAACCTTGGGAGAAACACCTTCCAACCATCCAAAAGAAAGAACTAAAGAACAAAGAAGAAGAAATAAGAAAAGAAGAATGAAGAAATGAAGCTTAAAGACCGCCATAACAATGAGTTCCTTATTTAATTGTACTTAATTAATACGTAATCCGGGTTGTATAAGGGTAGAGCTCCCAATTTATTTTGGGTTTTGTCGGTGGTTCGACCACTGCCTCTTATTCTTTTGCATTAGCTTTATAAATTGATTGATGATTTATTTAACTTATGTATTAAGATAACTTCCTTTTCCTATTTTCTTCTTTGCTTGATGTATGGCCTGGATATGGATTAGGCTCTTAGGAAAAAATAAATCTTCTACTAAATTAATCAATTAAAAACTAAAAATAAATAATTCATAACCTCATCTAAAGCTTGGGTAAAAAATCAAGATAAAAGAATTAGAAACCCCTTAGCTGGATAAGTATTCCTTTTACAACATCATACACAAATGCATATTATTTTCACTCTTGATTTGGAGGGCTTCCACCTTTGCAGAGAAACTTGGCTTGACCTTTGAGAGCCATGGTGGAAACACCTCCTCCCTCCTTCTTTTGGCCAATAATCTTACTTCTCATGCATTATGCATATGAATCCTATAAAGTCAAATGATTGTCCAAAATGAAAATAAAATGTAATATGATTTGCATTAGATTTAGGTCATTTGAAGCATACCCTTACATGATCTAGTCTCTTTAGGTGAGTTTAAGGACTTAGTCTCTTTCTAAATAAATAACAACTAGCTATCTACATAAAGCATATGACTTGCCTACATGAATTTAAAATTAGGGAGTTAGTTGGCACCCCAGGTTGTAAGTCCAAGTCAGTGGTTTGTCTCTCTTGGGAGCAAACCAAATACCCATTTTCCTTAGATTTAGGTCATGCTTTTGGCCCTCACCAAAGCTCTAGATTTAGGTTTGAGGTTGCTTCTCTTCCATGGGCCATAAGCATAAATCCTCACCTCTTAGGCATTCCCATAACCTTATATTATGGAATCATAAGTCCTAAACTTCTAATAAAAAAGTCAACTCAAATGAATAATTCAATTTCAAATATAAAGCCCAACCATAGGATAGTTTGAGATGCTCACTAGATTTCTAGCATCATGAATATCTCCTACTTATCTTCCTTTGGCTTAATAACTCCTCTCTTTGATCAATCCCATCTTAATAAACTAATCGATTGATAGTCTACTTGAAATCTTTGGAACAATGATCATTTACCTTAATCGAGTATTCCTAAGGGATCTCATCCCAGGATGTAATGTTAACTATGGGGCTTGCCGTAGGAAACTTAACAAACAGATTTAAAATAAACCTACTTTACTTTTCATGTAAAGTAGGGGAAGAATCTTTACATGCACACCCATTGTCCTTAGGAGTCCTTATTAGGTGATTAGGTCCATTATGGGGTGGTGACTTCTATCTTTAGAGATAGTACACCTCTCCTCAATGTTGTACGATCACCCTCAATAAGAACTGTGGATCTGGTGTCAAAATTGCATAAAAAAGAGTATATTTATCTTCATTTTATCCTCATAGAGTGAAGATGGAAGTATATTTTATTCTTTAGAAATTCTTATAAAAATTTCACATTTTTACGGCTTGGAATGGTTCCTCTCTCCATCTTTGGTAAATGATCGTTGTCCAAAGTCGATAGTTTGTACTTTGGTATGAATCCAAAATATCTTTTGTTCCATTGGCACTTAACTTATTTCATCCTTAAGTTAAGCTAGCCAACATCTTTAGGTTTTAGGACCTCACCCTGTGTTGGTCTTAAAACTCCCGTTGGGTTCTCCAATGGGTAAAGAATAAAAAGATATAATAAAAAAAGAAAACATTTAAATACTTCCTTCTTATCATTTCTGTGATAAGGAAAGGCTCATTCTAAAATAATAAAGAAAAAATAAATCCTTATCAAAAATCATGCTTTTCAAAAAAGCACTCTTTCCAAAATGCACATAATAAAATATTTTGCACAAAATTTTCTAAATCATCTAACAATCTTATGATTGTTATATGTAGATCATCTTTACAAAAATAAAATTCAACATTATATTTTCTAAAAACAAATGAGTTTCTTCATTCAATTCATTTTGGTGAAGACCTCATTTTCAAAATAAAATCAACAATCATATTTTCAAAAGCATAAAATTTGAAGATGGGCCTTTCCATTCAATACATCATTGAATGGATATTACCTCTTCAAGCAAAATCATAACTTTGAACTTCCACACATTCCACATGTGTTGGTTGGGATTTTCATATTTTCAAAAATACATATGAAACCTCTCCATTCAATATACCCACATTTATTGGGTGGAGGTCTCATTTCAAATAAAATCAAAATAAAATTTTCAAAAGCACAACCTTTCCATTCAATATACCCATATTGAATGGAAGTTTCATTCAAACAAAACTAAATTTTCAAAACATATGAATATTATTATATATACCCAAATTTATTGAATGAAGCTTTCATTTCAAATAAAATAACATCACTTTGAAATCTCGTTTAATATATTCCACACATGACTAAGTTGGGATTTCCTCTTTCAAAAAGCAACAATCACATACAGAATATACATCTTTGAAAAATGAGACATAATTGATTTCCATCTTACATACCCAAATTTGTTAAATTTCCCTCTTCAAAATCAACAAAACAAAATTTTCAAACACATTTGAAACTTCAAAGCATATCATTTGCTAAAATGAAGTCTCTTTCCAAATAAAATTTGAAACACTTTGGAAATTTCATTTAGCATACTCAAATTTGCTAAGTGAAATATCCATTCCAAAATTTCAAAACATATTTGGAACTTCAATTTAGCATACCATTTGCTAAAATGAAGTCTCTTTTCAAAATCAAAATAAAAAATTTGAAACACCTTTGGAATTTCATTTAGCATACTCAAATTTGCTAAAATTGAACTTCCATTTTCAAAATAAAACCAAAACACAAAATTTTAAACACATCTTTTGGAATTTCATTTAGCATACTCAAATTTGCTAAATAAAATTTCCACAAATTAAGGAACTTCATTTTTTTAGCATACCATATTTGCTAAGAAATCTCCACTTTCAATCAAACAAATCAAAACAAAAAAACACATTAGGATTTCCTTAGCATACCCAAATTTTCTAAGGATCATACTTTTTTACAAAAAATCAAAATATCAAAACAAATGAAACACTTTAGGATTTCTTAGCATACTCAAATTTGCTAAGAATCCTATTTTCAAAATCTTTCAAAAAAACACACTTGGGTTCTTCACTTAAAATTTGCTAAGTAATTCCAATTTTCAAAATCAACAATAAATCATATAAACAAACAAAGAAAATAATTATTTTCAAACTCACTTAGCATACCCAAATTTGCTAAGTGAGTGAATTCAAATACCAAATCAAAAATAAAACCAATTGACCCTTACTTTAACATACTCAAATTTGTTAAAGGAAAGGGTCTTCAAATCAAAATCCAATTTCAAACATGAACCTATGGAAGCATCTTTCTAAAAATATTTGAATCCATTTTTCAACATACCCAAATTTGTTGAAGTTGGATTCATATTCAAAATTCCTCTTTCCAATCAAATCTCTAAATCTTCTCTAAATCCATTTGAACCCCACTTAACACTTCCAAGATGTTGGATGTGGGTTCAAATTTTAAAATTCAAATTCAAAAATCTGATACAAGCTTGTCCAATATTGGATTCTTGACATCAGTCTAGTTAGAATTTTCTTCAATTTTCAATTGACTATAAATGGAAGTTTCCGCAGTTTGTGTTACTTTCCTGACATGGACTTGGCCTTGGATGACCAATCTCCCCTGGTGATCACACCCATCTCATCCATTTTGGTAGGTTTGAGGGGTGAGGATCACTGTGAGGGCACTCCCCTCTGATGTGGTGGCGGTGATCATTGATTGATTTACCATGGATTGACATCCCTCACTAAAAAAGCGTGGTAGTTCCATCGGTTCTAGCGGTGATGATAATAGTGCAACCATGGTTTCCGTGCCAGTGGGGTAGCACCCACTTGCACCCTCAGGGTAAGGCTCCCTGATCCAGATTGCCTCCCACCTTTGAGGTTGGGTCTAGTTCTCCATTCACCTACGGACTCGGAGAAAGAAGCATGATTAAGTGGTATCATACACGTATTGTTAGGGAGATGGAGGCGGTTATGGAGGAGGTGAGGTATGATCTCCAGCACATTATAGCATTTCATCCCTCTCTTTGGGTATGACAGAGAGGATGCTAGGGAGATCCGTACTTCACCTCCACCATTGGTTTGTGGGAGGTGGGTATGCCGACCCTCATTCTACGGTTGGCAAAACTTATGATGAGTGGGCTCAATTGATTTGAGATCTGTAATCCCCGTGTGGGGAAACATCTGATAGAGAGGGCTAGAGGCCACTTTACTTGATCTTCCTTAGAAAGAGTTAGGAGGTTTGGTCGGTGATCCACACTTCGCACGTGATTTCCACATTCAAATTATGCGCCACGTCAATCCTGTGATGGTATTTCCTAGTTTTTGTGCGCAGGGAGGAATGGTGATCCAAAAGCATGGTGGTATCATACCACCTGCAGTTGGGTAGGACGAAGATGGTGGCGGATTGCGAAGGAGATGATAGCCCATTTGCACGATGGTGGAGAACCTCCCATGAGTGTCACCCCACCAGTCGGTGGCGGTCGAGTGTGTCTCTTCTAGATGAGTCCTCATAGTGATTAATTCTCCAATGAGGGGAAGGTTCCTCTCAGTACATGATAGTGATCACACTGGTAAGCCAAAATCATTTGTGTCTGTTTAGGTTGATCGTTCTCTTGAGGACATAGTGGCACATTATCTTATAGAAAAGAAAGAAATTATGGGGTATGACTGGTCTAATGAGGAGAAGATCAGATTTGATCCCAATGAAGATGATTTGTTGGGAGACTCAGTCAGGGTTTGCATGGTAGATACAGAGATCCCTCCTTGAAGCGGCATGGAAGGTGATGAGGTTGAGCGAGGAAAGACAACCAGCCCAACACCTCAGATAGTTAAAGTAAAAGATGAACAAATAGATAGGATGGCTTTAGGACTTGAGCGAGTCTGTACTTTAGAAATAAGCCCCGGTAGTTCATCCTACTACAACTGATATTAGTCAGCCTGAGTTAGTGCATGTCTTGGACCCATCCAAGACCTTATCTCCTGTCGAGCAAGGTAGCACTATCATGTATGGGAAGGTAGTGAAAAGTACCTCCATACAGGAGAAAGACATCATATCTATGGTTGAGCAGTAGGTGAAGGAAGCGTTGGCTCAAGCCCATGGAGGATCATTAGTTCCAAAGGGTAGACTCTACCCGGAGGAATTTGATGCAATCCAATATCCCAAGGGTTTCGTGCCACCTTCCTTCAAGAGTTTTGATGGCAATGGAAACTCGAGGTAACATATTACACACTTTAGGGCGTTGTTGCAATCGATGGCGATGATGCTTTCTATTCCTCTTTATTATTGTAGCCTAGAGGATAGCTTTGATGGTATGTTGAACTTCTAACAATTGTAAAGATATTTGCTAGTTGGAGCAACTCTTTATCAAGAGGTTGTTGGAGCTTGGTTATTGTTGGTGATCTCATTGTAGCACAACAACACCAATGAGTCCCTTGTTGACTATATTCTCGATGGATGTGTAAGTATGAAATGCACTATCGACAACATGCCATTGAGATTCTTCTAAAGAATATCCATGGCGGTCTCCTTCATGCTTAAGGGCTTCACTATCAAATATTTGAGAAGCTAATCAACAAGGCTAGTCTACAAGGAGGCCAAATAGTTGCCTTTTCAAGACCAGTTACAAAAAAAAAGCCAGAGAATGTCTGAGAAGAAGGGAATAGTGACAATGGTAGAGGGAAGTAACCAGCTAGAGATGGTCAGAGAGACCACGACCTTAGCGACCTTCTTCACCTCCTTTACCACCATAGCGACCTAGCCTCCATGACCTCCATGGCTAACACCTCCTCGACCATCATTCGGCAATACACACATAAGTAGCTATGGTCCACCTACTCTTTTAGATAAGCTTAACAAACCTTATTCCTTTAAGAGGGAGGTAATCATGAATATCTTTAAGAATCTCTTAAAGAAGCGATTTTAGCTACAGCCTAGGAGGAGGAAGTGGGCAAAGCATGATCTAACTTTTGCTACCACCTATGTTGGTCATGTTTTGGAGGATTGCTTCACATTTAAGGGGTGGCTTGAACATAACTTCAAGACGGTGTATAGTTATGAAGGAATACCTTATGGAACAACCAGTTCCATTAGGGTAATCCTTGGGGATACTTGTGATCCTTCCAAAATCAAAGAAGGTTGGGATATCTCTTTATCCAAAATCTAAAAGATTATTAGAAGATCAGAAACTTTCCTTGAGGTGCATGTAAACCTCCAACATCAAGGAAGGTTTGCAAGTTGCTAGTGCCAACTTCAGGAAAGGAGGAGCTCCGTAGCATGTGCACGGATAGCCAGTGGCAACCATGAGTCAGCCTCCGGTCTACCTTTGCACTACCATCATGACTTCCTCTACTTGACTAGTTCTTCTTCTTACTAGTAGAACTCTTGTATCGTGGATAAGGGAATCAAATCCCTTACCCCACTTACTTTACTTGATTTCTACTTTGTACCACCTATCAAATCCAGAAATTGAAGAATAAAGCTAGCTTGAATTACATCATTGTCACTTAATGGGTTGTCCTTCTTAATGATAACTCTTCAAGTCAAAATAATTATAACAATTTTGATCTTCCTCTTTTTTGATTGAGTTGGACTTTCCTACTCACGAATACTATTCACCTCTTGAGATAGACTTGGAATCATCCAATTAGGGTCCCATAGGAGAAGGCTAGTGAGCTGTGTGGTAGAACCTTCCATTACCTGCCACAAGAGAT
This sequence comes from Cymbidium sinense, assembly GCA_021442155.1. Classification (NCBI taxonomy): domain Eukaryota; kingdom Viridiplantae; phylum Streptophyta; class Magnoliopsida; order Asparagales; family Orchidaceae; genus Cymbidium; species Cymbidium sinense. The sequence continues at coordinate 45,978 of JAKCPB010001695.1, forward strand.
CATCGAAGTCAACCTCCATAGTGGCAAGGTTCTACCTCTAGGCACCTCAAGATAGGAGAAACAAGTCATTGTACAAGGATCAGCCCCTCCAGATGCTCCACCCTTGGATATGCTTGTGGAGGATCGCCAAGGTGGACTACAATGTCCTCTCATCTAAGAAAGTTGTCATCTAAGCTAAGCATATATGATGCCCTTGTCTTATCCAAAGAGATGAGGGAATCATTAATCAAGGCTCTCCTTGATCTAGAAATACTTAGCTCAAGGTATATAGGTGAGGAGGCACATTACACAAAAGAAGCTGGGGATCACCTTCACAGATGAAGACCTTCGGGGGACTTGGCACAACCATCCCCTCCATCAGTTGACATGGAAGATTGACTTGCCAAGTTCTTGATCTAGGTGCATGTGAACATATGAGTCTAAGACCCTTACTATTTGAGGATCGACATCTCACTCGAGGAGATGGGATGATGTTGAGAGGATTCAATGAACAAGGTGGCGGGTTTAGGTTCCATAGTGTTACCTTTGGAGATAGGTGACTAAAAGACTAAAGCCAAGTTTTACATCATTGATTTGAATACTTCATTCACTTCTTTGCTTGGTAGGCCTTGGATACATCAGAACAAGATAATTTCATCCTCCCTCCATCAGTGCATCAAGTTTAGAAAGGATGGGATTGAATATCGTGTCAATGGAGATGAAAAAACATTTTTTGGTTAGAAAGGTTGAGATTTATGAGGATGCGACCTACTATCTTCCTCAAAACACTCTTTCTTGAACTTGGACAAAACTCAAATTCAAAAGAAAAGAAAAAGGAAAAAAAAAGAAAATGAAAATCCAAGTGAAGAAAAGAAGAATTGAAGAAGAAATAGATCATATCACATTCCACCCAATTCATTCCATCATATGGACATGTGGGTAGGATGACTCAACCTCCACCGAGGCGGCGGTAGAAATAGAGGCGGTTCAGGTGGAAGACCCACGGTTGGCCATCGACCCAAGGTCATGTTCCTCATAGAGTACCTACTATTCACATAGACTTGGAATCTAGCTCGGATGAGTCTAATGTGATTAGTATACCAACCCCTCTCAGGGTTCCATTGGAGGTGACTTCGATCAGGATGATGATGAAGAGGCGCCTCAGATAAAACAAAGTATTGAATCAGTTTATGTAAAACTATTAGAACCTTGGGAACCTTAGCCCTTTCATCTCAAAAGTTGAAGGTTTAGTAGTTAAGAAGCCCTAAGTCTTCCATGATATGAAGCGAAGAGATTCTTTTGGGATCATCATCCTCAAGTCTTGAAGTTGATGTAGAACTTGAGGAGGATACATTTAAAGAATTAATGGAATTATCATTTGACTTTTACTCGCCTTGTGTTCATAATCTTATAGAAAGGTTTAGTTCTCATACATGGTCCAAACACATATCAGTACTTTGAAAAGCTATGGAACAATCACGAGGAAGCACGAAGCGGGACTAGGATTGGTGTGGGTCGATGATGATGATTGCTTGTTAGTTGTTCATTTGGAGTCTCGATAGGTTCTTTTCACACAACACCAACTCTTATGAGAATGTGTGTTTAGAAACCTCGAGATGATGATGATCTCAAATCAAAAGACACCAGAATTTGAAGGAGATCCATTCAATAATTGACAAGCTTAAAAAAAATCAACCGGGATAAAGAAAATCCGCATGTACATGAGTTCATTTGAATGAAGAAGAAACCAATGACTTAGTTAATTTTGAGTTTAAAGACTTCACATGGGTTATGAAGAGATGCCAGTTATCTCTAACGTGGCAGTCCACAAGCTAGATAGATCCCTACTACCCATCAAGCAAGCTCTAGGCATGCGATTAGAAATGAACAATTTAGAAGTCAATTGATCGATGTTGGTTTCATCGGGGAAGAAAAATATCTGTTATTAGTTGTGTTAAGAAGAAGAATGGCCAAATTTCATATGCATCAATTTTAGGGACTTAAATAAGGCATGTCTAAGGATGAGTTTCCTCTTCCTATACTAATGGTGGACATTGCCTCATCTCATGCGTCTTCTCTTTCATGGATGGGTCATCACATACAAAATCAAGATGTCTCTGAAGATGAAAGAAACTCTTTTTGAACCCCAATCAAAATCTTTTGTTATAGGGTCATGCCTTTTATTTAAAAAGGTGCTACATATATGGCCATGACTCAAATCTTCAATGAACTCATCCATCATCGGTTGAGTGCTACTTGATGATCTAGTAGTCAAGCGAGAGAAAAGAAGACCATCTCTTTGACTTGAAATTAGTTTTCAAATGGTTAAGATAATATAACCTCAAAATGAATCCCACAGTGTGCATTGAGTAGCTTCAAAGAAATTCCTTGGGTTTGTTTGTTGGAATAGAAATAGATCAGAAAAGATCAAAGCTATCTTAGAAATGCCACCTCTAAGAGTTTAACTCAACTGATCCTTCAAGGATGGTGCATATCTAAGATGCTTTATCTCCCTATAGGGAGATGCAAGCCATTCTCACTTGTCAAAGGATGCCAAGTTCAAGTGGGATATGGTGTTGACATGCCTTTGAAGACATCAAGCGGTGAAGTTCTAGTAGCCATCCAGGCACTCATCCTCACACACTGCGCATTGGATGACTCTCTTGGTGCTTTGTTGGCCCAATGACAGGAAGGAGAATGCTCTACTATTATCTCATCATCGTCTTATTCTTGTTGAAGAAACTACCCCTATTGAAACATTTAGCTTTGATCTCTGAAACATATCTCTCATAAGGTGAACTTGATCAACCAATCCACATGTACCTTCATGACCATCATTTGGCATGATGGTGAATTCTCTCATAGTTTGATATCACATTTTACCCCGCGTGTAGACAAGCCATGATTTTCTTAGCAGACACCCATGTTGATTCTCAATGATGATCTCTTATGAACAATCATGAACTTAGAGGTTGACAACCATTTTGATGATGAGTCATACTATCTTTCCAACCGCACCAATAATGAAGCGAGTATGAGGCTTTGATTGCCGATGAGTTTAGATCACTATCATGTCAAAGCATCACATCAATTCTTGGTCATCAACAGTTGTGGTCCTAAGGTTCTCAAACTCAAGCTTAGATTACCATGATTACCATGAAGCTGGCCCAAATTCTAAAGTCACCATCTGGTTCCCCGAGAGAATGTGGTAGTAGATGCTTTGGCCAAACTTGCCAAAGAATTAGTATGTCCTGAAGATGAGTCCATTTCAATAAGGATCCAAAATAGACATGTCATATCCCTTATTGATGTGGAACTCATTGAGAGACTTTCTCTTGAAGGGGAGGTTGTCATTATGGACAAGGAGATTGGAGGCAACCATTCATAGACTATTTGAACAGATAAACTACCTTGAAAAGTCACAAGCCCATCGGGTGAAATAGAGCTCTCTCCATGCTCTCGTTGATGGCATCCATACGGTCCTTTGATCAAATGTGGTTATGTTTAGATAAACATGAAGCCCGTGGCATTTATGGCGAGGTACATTGTCTCATCAGCACATCAATTGTCCGAAGATGAAGATCAAAGACTAGGATACTTGGCCTTTGATGATTATAGATATGGATGTAGCTAGAGATTCCATTGGTGTCGGTACATGGTGTGGTCCTCCACCAACCACCCAACATTACCTACATTGGCCTCATGGCCATTGAGTGTTGGTGACATTGTGTTCGATCCTCCTTCTTAAGGGCATCGTTCATCTTAGCGCCACTACTTTTTTGAAGTGGGTGGAAAATCCCATCAGAGAGGTCACAACTACATGTGCTTCAATTTTAGAAATATCGTATATAAGTTGGGTGCCTCGATGAATTATATCGATAATGATCGCATTCAAAAGCACCAAGATCAACAGCTAGAAACGGTATAGGTGGAGATACTCCACCATCTACCACAAATGGCTTAGCATTCAACAAAATTCTCATCCAAATATTAAAGAAGACTCATGACAAGCGAGTGGAATGAGTTGGTTCAATCTTTGTGAGCTTCGCTACGAACTCACTCATTACCCCATTTTCTTTGTATGGTCTACCTTTAGAAGTTCAACTCTAAGGATAGCATTGGGTAGCAAGATCACTTATAGAGCATAATGCAAAGTTGCGGATAGAATAGCTCAAAGGTTTGGAGAGAGTCACATGGGCGTGCCCTCAAGTTGTACAGGCCAAAATAATTCAAGCTCACACAAGATGCAGCCCCAGGTCTTTAAGTAGGAGAACTTGTGTTAGTCTAAGGAGACCAATTGTTGCCCATCAAAGATGGGAGGCAAGTTTGAACCCACTTGGGAAGGCCCCATGTCATAGAAGGCCTACAGAGAGGATACGGAGGATCTATCATTTGTTGATTGTAAAAACACGTGCTTCTTTAATGGGCTCTATCTAAGAAATATTACCCATGAAAAAAATTGTTTGAAAATAATTCTCAATCAAAAAATGATTCCATTTTCAAAATCTTCTCTTCTTTCAGTGTTGTTTGCTTGTCTTGCCAATCCATCATGGCGTGTTTGGGGTAGGTGTAAGAGTCCCAGTGGCATCTATCCCTTTTCACACAAACACAATCTCTGCTATTAGAAGGTGTAAGAAAACAGAGGCATATTTTGATTAGCCTAAGTTAGGTGTAAGAGAACCCAGTAACATCCCCTTAGTGAATTCTATTTCCATCCACGACACCATTTGTCAAAATCTCCAGCTTGTTTTAGGTGTAGAGAGAGGCGTCTATTTCCTTTTAACACAAGCAACAACAACAAATCCTTTGTCTCAATTTTTGATGTGGGAGCAAGTATGGCACTCACTAGTACTTAGGTGTACACACTCACTAATTAGGTGCTTTGGAAGATGTAAGACAATAATGCATTCTTTCAGCTGATTGAGCATTGACCAATCGGTTTAATTTTTTACCCAAAGATTGATCAGTGATCTTTCATAGTGGAAGATGTGAGTCCCCAAGCTTTCTTTTGATCATTTGCGAAGGCACCCCTTTGGTGAATAGTTCACCCATCGGTGAAGCTATTCCCTTTGGTTGATAAATCAAATGGGTCTAGGCTAATATAAGCTCCTTCGGTATGATCATCACAAACCAATAATCCATCAAAACAAATCTAAAAATGAAATTAATCACTATCTTTGAGTTGATTTTAAGTTCCCGACATTCACTCATATGGTCTGGTTGGTTTTGAGTCTATTGCTTTTGCCATAGATTATCCCAAACAACTAGTCCCTACTTTTGAGGATGTAAGTCCGCTTTCTTACAATCAATTCTTTGCATCAAGGCATTCCTTTGGTCATTAGTCCTACTATGTGTTTAGTAGACTATCCCTTTGGATTGGTAAATCTAGATTAGTCCTCCATGGCTCCTACTTGTAATTCCATCTCAAAATCCAAATCTAAAATTGAAACAAATTCAACCCTCTTCCCTGGAACTTTCTCCTCGGTGAGACTTCAAATCAAACGCATCCCTTTGTGGATGACACTCATCAGTGATTCCTCCTTCCCTCTCTTATATCCTTACATTAGAGCATTAATTCTTTATTCCTTATACACCTCAAGTTAGAGGTCTCATTGGTGCTTGTGATCATTGATTGTTGTTGATTTAGGTCAACATATGTGTGATGTTCCTATCACACCTAGCCCTTTGTTGACCTCATTTTTTAGAATGAGTTCTCAACCCCTCCATCTTAGACATGATTCCTCTTAGACTTTAAGAGATCCTTGGTCTAAGACACATCTAGGTGATTAGGGACACTCACAACCAGAGACTTAGAAGACTTAGTTAGGGTAGGTCATGCCTTAGGGTGTTAGGAAAATCACTACTTCTGCTTGAACCACTTTCCTTACTTCCTTCCTTCAAGTCAAACTCCAAATCAAATCAACATGAAACCAAAATCAATTCTAGCCTAATTGATTTTCTCCAAACTCAAATCAATGTTATAGGATTAAAACCCATGATTGAAACTCCAAATTTCAAATATTTCCTAAGTCCTTAATTTCCCACCTAAGGACTTAGCTAAAATCATCTTCAAATCAATTCAAATTCATGAATTTTTCCATAACCCATTTATATTCTCATTTATATTCACATATATAAATAAAAAATAAATGAAATATAAATTCAAATCAAATTCCAAGTTGAAATTCCAAATTCCAAATCTTGCCCCTAAGTCCTTTGATTTCTCTTTAAGGACTTAGCCTAAAAATCATCTCCAAATCAATTAAAATTCATGAATTTTTCCATAAACCATTTATATTCACATATATAAATGAAATATAAATTCAAATCAAATTCCAAGTTGAAATTCCAAACTCCAAAATTTCCCAAGTCCTTAATTTCTCTCTTACGGACTTAGCCTAAAAAATCATCTTCAAATCAATTCAAATTCATAAAATTTTCTCACATCTCATTTATATTCACATATATAAATGAAATATAAATTCAAATCAATCAAACTAAATCCAAAATTCAAGTTCAATTCACAAATCTTTCCTAAGTCATTGATTTCTCTTAAGGACTTAGCCTAAATCATGTTCAAATCACTTCAAACTCATGAAATTTTCTCATAACTTCATTTATATTCTCATTTATATTCACATATATATATATATATAAATATAAAACTCAAAATTAACTCCAAAAAATCAAATTCAATCAAATCCACCTAAGCCTTTCAAGTGAAATTCTTGAATTTAGCCAAATCAACTTCAAATCAAGCCAAACTTTATTTTTTCTTCATGATTCAATCAATCCTTCAATCATGAATCCAAATATAAATACAAACTTCAATCACTTAACTCAATTCAAAAATCAAGCCAAAATCCATTTCATGTTCACCCTTTGAACTTGAAATTATCAAATATCAAAACTCATTTGACTTCAAACCACTTGCAAATGGATATATATATTTTCATAGTCCATATGTGAATTCAATCAAACTCAAATCAAATTTGACCTTAGGCTCTCTTGACCCAAATTATAAAGTATCTTTATGAGCCAAATTCTAATCCTAAATTGGATTGAACTAACACCTAAACCTCTCATCATGATCAACAATCATCATGAGATGATCAATCACTCAAATCGGGTCAAACCAATCAAACCTAAGGGTTGACTTAGCCAAAATGAAACCAACATAGCCAAAATTAGGCCAAATTGATTGAAAACAATGATCTAAGTTCATTCATGATCAATGTTTGAACTTGACCAACATCATTCTTGAATTGACCCAAGTTGATAAAAAAGTCAAAATGTGTCAAAACTTGATCTAAGCCAAATTGATTGAAACCAATGGTTAAGTTCATTCTAAATCACTTGTTGAACTTGACCAAAGCCTCATTGGCCAAACCTAACCCAATTGACCTTGAACCCAACTTGACTGGGTCATATTGAGCCAAATTCAAACTTAACCAAAATTGATTGGAAACAAAGATACCAATCCATTTGCCTCAACCAAACCTAAACTTACCCCTAGCTCTCAAAAATTCAAATGAATTGGTCAACTTGACCCATTTGACCTAAATGAAGTAATATAAACCAAATTCAAACCTAAACTAAATTCAATCAAACAAATGCCACCAAAAAATTTCAAATGGTCATATGAACTTGACCCAAACCTTGACTTGACCTAAATTGACCACTTGGTCAACTTGACCTAGGTTGACCCATTTTGACCTAAATGGGTCAACATGAACCAAATCACATCAAATCAACTCCAAATTCAATGAAACTTGGCCAAACCTATTTTCTCATCATATCAAACATACCCAAACTAAAATCAAGGTCAAATGACTATTTTACCCTTATGCCATAGAGAAAACTTTGGCCAATTCCACTTGGAATTTGGTCAAATCCTCTTCATACCACTTGCACTCTAGTGGATCAAGTGAACACTAGGGAGGTGGTGCACCCAATGTGGGTTTGGGTCAGCCAACCTAGTCCAATGGTCAAACCAACCACTCCCCAATGGCCACATGGGAATCTCTCCACTTATTTTGAGCACATGGGAGTTCACCTTCCCACTCTTCTCATCAAACTCAATGACTCATCAATAGCTAACAAACTCACTAAATTGGCAATTGATCAAAATGGCATGGCAAGCTTCGCCATCCGATTGTGAAGGGAGATATACTCCCTAATTCATTTCAAACACATTCCTCAATTAGATTGAACTTAGAAGCCAAAAATCAATTCCCTGCTCCAAGCTTCTAGTGATTTCAAAACTTCATTTCTTGATTTTCAGAGCTTGAAAATAGGGACCTCCATTGAAGAGATAACTCACTGCACACTCAAAAGTAGTGCAATTCATTTTGCACACTCCCTCAGGGACCTCAATCGAGCTCAATCAAACTCTTTCGTAAGTTTCTAAAGTAAGGGAGGAGCCATCTTGATCAAAATCAAGCTCAAAGCAAAGGGGGGTTGGTCCATAGAAGCATCCACTCAACCTCAAGAGCTCAAACCTTCAGCAAAGCTTTGCCTAAACCAGACAAAGCTTCTCCAAGGGAATCGAGCGTTGGTGATTACCTCTGGGGAGGTTAGCCATTTTTCGAGCTTAATCTAGCTATGGTTTGGAGATTTATGAAGTGAATGATAATCCCATAGAATCTTAGCCATTAGATGTAATCTAGGTTGCATGTTGATGGTGTGGGTTGAGTTTCATCCCAATCCATCAGCTCTCATCCTTCAAATATGATGGTGTCCATGGCTCCGAGAATGGTAGGGATGGATCTGGCCATCCATCCACATTTTGGATGGAAGGTCGATATTAAAATGTGTAGTATATATATATATTTTCCTCCCTCGATCTGGCTTTAATCTCACATCCGCTTGTGATGTGGGGTTAAATACCCAATCCATCAGCATACATAAAGCATGTCGTCACGTGACACAACGATTAATAATATAATTAAGCTTTAAATAATTCCAAATTAAGCACCAAATCTTCTAAAATCCATATCTAAGTGTAGAAAATCAAAAAAATATGAAATAAATTGCATATGAAAGATAATTGTACATAGAATATTTGAAAATTAATTTCAATGGATTTTGAATAGTCTGAATTTAGGTTTTATTGGGATATTAATTTTCTAATTACCCTTTAATTACTCCTCTCATTAATCCCAAACTTCTTGTGCTTAATTAGTGGGATAACTCCTACCTCCCTTAATTTTCTTGGGATTTATTGGTGGCTTAATTAAAGGAATTGCTAGTTCATTCCATTACTCTCTTAATGTAAAGTTTAATTAAAAATTAGTGGTTTAACCCTGATTGAGTCAATTAAGTTTAGATTAAGTGGATGTGAGGTTTAGGGAATAATTTTGGGATACTTTCTTTGAGATATTCCCTAAACCCCCTTGTATTCCTTAATTCATCCTTAATTAAAGATTAATTCACTAATTACCCCCTTAATTAATTTCATAAAATTCTAAAACCTTCCATAACTTAATTAATCTATCTTGGAGAGATGCTTAGGTGTTCAAGAGCCTAAGTACATAAATCAAAACCAACTCATATGTGTGAGAGGGTTATGAAATTACTTAAGTTAAAACCCTTGTTTAAGTAATCATTAATCATGAGCCAAATTGCATTAGGCCTTTCCTTCCTAGGTGCATTGCAAATTTAAATTCTTGGTGAGATTTTATGTCATCTCATTGGCTCATAATTATTTGATTAAATATACTAAGATGGTATAGTAAGGGGTAATTAATACACTTAATTCATACCAAACCTAATCAAAATATAAAATGGATCTAATCATCTAAAATTAAACTTAAATATCATACACATGTGGGAATGGGTTAACAACAACAAACTCACCTTACATTTCTTAAATTAAATCAAACTCAAAACAAAACCAAACATTCTTTAAAAAATAATTTATTTTGCTTTAAGCTTTCTTATTTCATAAGATTGTCTTTAAGAATTAATTAGGTGAATGTATTTACTTTCATCATTTTAGTTCCATCCAAACATGCTAATAATTTCATGCATTCATTCTTTTCAAAATCAAAATGAAAGTGAAATGTCTATTTTATGTCAAATTGCATGTTTTGACTAAAATAAATATAAGTGACTATTATTATTAAATCCAAATTATTTTCAAAATATATGAATCAATTACCAAACAGTGTTATATTTTTTTATGAGCTTCCATGTGAGTAAAATATAAGGATGTGCTTAGTGTAGTTTTTCTTCTTCTTTTAGTATAGTTTTGAATAGGATTTGGTAAATTGTTTAGTTCATTTGAAAAGAACCTAACACTAGCCTAATTCCATCTCCTATTCATTCCTATGCTATTACTCAAGAAGGATACCTACACTTGTACATATAAATTGTGTAAACAAAAATAAATCAACCAACACAAACTTTTGCATTCTTTCTTTTCTATTTTTTTTTTTCTTTTGTACATATGTTTGTATTTATGGAAAGTGGTATATTAGTCCTGAACCCGGTTGTGAGCTTTAAGTAATCAAGTAGGTCTTGTACCTTACACCGTTAACAATGACATCTCTCACTTATGTCTTTCATACATTCATGTGTGCATGTGAAAATTGGTAAGAAACCCCTTTTCTAAATAAAAATCATGCATCATAAGCATTCAAATTTTCTTAAGTAAACTACTTAGCATTCATTATAAGTGAGCTAAACATTCTCATTTGCATGTATAGATATGATTCATCCATATGCATGTTATACATGTTGAAAGAAATGAAGTGATGTGTGTTTTGTAAATTTAGTTCACTTTACTTAATCTTAAAATACATTTCTTTTTGAATAGGTTTGTTTAGAATTGATCTAAACTTAGGATTAATTAAAACACATAATAAAATATTCACTAAACAAAATTAAACATAAATCCACTTTAGACATCACTTAAGGTAGGGAAGGAAAGAGAAGTTCTCTTCTCTCTTCCCTCTCTTTAAAACTTAGTAATTAATTATAAGATTCATTCAAACCAAATAAAATCAACCCAAATCAGTAAAATAACTTAAAAATAAAACTATCCTCTAAGTTGAACACTTTCACATTTAGAAAATACAAATCCTAAAGCCATAGTTAAGCATATCACACAAACCTTCTAAAGCACATACATTTAGACTAAGTTACCATCTAGGTTTAGGTTGGGAAATTTATTTTCTTTTATTTTGTGATATATGTTTTGTATGTTGGGGTGAATATGTAGAATGAATGATAGGATGATTTAGTCTAACCATTATTCTCTACAAGGGATTGTGCTTAAGGCGTAATAAATAAAAATATAAATATTTTTTGTTGTAGTGCTTATACCCCAAGCATAATTCAATAGGCTGGTCAATGTATGTGGGGCTAAGTCCAATATACATGCTTGAGATTTGTATTTTATTTAACTAATCTATAATTGATAGGTGTTAGCTAGATTTATTTTTCCTTTTCATGTAATTTTTGAAATTAAGATTTTAGAATGATTGTTATGAATTATGCATTGGATTGAATGAGTAGTTATACCTTGTGTCTGATACATATAATCTTCTACCCCATTTTCATTATGAATCAGCCATTCAACCTTTAGAGTTCAACCTTGTCACTATAATGAGCAATATCTCATCAAAATGCAAAGTTATGGTTAAGAGCTTGAATTTTAGAGATTCTCTAGAACCTCGAGTTATAAGCCAAAATGATTCAAGCTTCAACATTCTTTATGTAGGAGACACTCATCAGTAAGTGACCTTCTTAACCTTTTGGAATGAGCTCTCAACCTCCACTTAGACATACTTTACTTTAAGAGTTCTTAGTCTTAAAACATAGTGATTAGGTGGACACTCACTCAAGACTTAAGTTAGCCATAGGAATTCATGCCCATGTTAAAATTTCTACCCTTTAGCTTAAACCATTCTCACTTTCCTTCTTTCAAGTCAAACTCAAATCAATTCTATTTGATTTTCTCCAAACTCAAATCAATTCCATGATTCATGATTGAAACTCATGATCAAAATATCAAAATTCTAAGTTCAAATTTCCAAGTCCTTAACCCTTTCTTAAGGACTTAAGCCAATATGATTCAAACTTATTCAAAGCTTTGAGATTTTCTCATAATCCATTTATATTCTCAATTATATTCACATTTATAAATGAAATATAAATTCAAACCCATCAAATCAAATTCAAAATTCAAAATCAATTGAAATTTTCTTAAGTCCTTTAATTTTCATTAAAGGACTTAGCCAAAATCAACCCTAAACCTTGATCAAACCTATTCAAATTCAATGAGATTTTCTCAAAACTTATTTATATTCTATATAAATAAATATAAATATAACTCAATCAAATCAAAAAATTAAATTCAAATTTAAAATCCTTGAAATTCCTTAAATCCCTTAATTTTCCATTAATGGATTTAACAAACTTTGATCAAACTAATGAGATTTTCTCAAAACTCATTTATATTCTTATATATAAATGAAATATAAATATAATCAATCAAATTCAAAAATTAAATTTCAAATTAAAATTCTCTTAAATCCTTTAAATTCCCATGGATTTAACCTAAATCATGATTAAACCTTCAAATCCTTGAAATTTTCTCATGATCCATTTATATTCTCATTTATTCACATATATAAATGAAATATAAATTCAAACAATCAAAACCAATTCCAAAATCAAACTCAAACCCACTCAAAATCAAATTTAAAGCCAAATCAAGCCAAATCCTTGATTTTCTCTCATAGTTCAATCAATCCTGCAATCATGAGCTCATATATAAATCTAAACTTCAATCATTCAACCAAAACCCAAAACCCTTTCATATTATTCCTTTTAATATGAAAATTTCAAATGGATCAAAATTCATTTGACTTCAAACCACTTGTAAATGGATTTATATTTCAATCATAAGTCCATATACAAGATCAATCAACTTCAAATCAAGCTTTGACCAAGCCATTTGACCCACTTAGGCTCACTTGACCCAAAGTGACCTAAAGTACCCTTATGAGCCAACTTTTGATCCTAACCAAATTGGATTGAACCAAACTCATATACCTCTCATCATGATCAACAATCATCATGGGATGATCAATCAATCAAATTGGGTCAAACCAAGTCAAACCTGTGTTGTCCAAGTCAACACTTAACCTAAAATGAAACCTTACATAGCTAAATTCCACCATAGGCCAAACTGATTGAAACCATTGATCTAAGTTCACTCATGACCTATGATTGAACTTGACCAAGCCAACATTTGAGCCTAACCTAGCCCAATTGGCCCACTTGAGTGTTGACCCATTTTGACCTAAAGGGTCAAAATGTGTCAAAACTTGATCTAAGCCAAATTGATTGAAACCAATGGGTCAAGTCCATCCCAAATCACTTGTAACTTGACCAAAGCCTCAATTGGCCAACTAGACCCAACCTAGCCCAATTGACCTTAGACCCAACATGACCTAAAGGGGTCATGTTGAGCCAAAATTGAACTTAACCCAAATTGATTGGAAACAAAGATACAAATCCACTCCATATGACTAACCTAACCTAAACCTACCCTTGACCTACCTCAAATAGGTCAAATGGGTCAAATTGACCCATTTGACCTAAATGAAGTCATATGAGCCAAAACCAAATATATACCAAATTGAATCAAACCAAAGCCACCAAAATATTTCAAATGGTCATATGAACTTGACCCAACCCTTGGTTTGACCCAATTTGACCAATTGGTCAACTTGACCCAAGTTGACCCATTTTGACCTAAATGGGTCAACATGAGCCAAACCCTATCAAATGGATTCCAAATCTAATAAAACTTGGCCAAACCTAGTTTCTGCACATACCCAACATATCTGAAGTGGAAAAACAATAAAATGACCATCTTACCCCTAGACCATAGAACAAATTTTGGCTAGCCCATGGGTATTTTGGTCATACCCTCTTCACAATCACTGAGGCTTTCCTAAAAGCTCAAGGGACTTGATGAGTGGTGCAACCCAATGGGTTTGGGTCAGCCCATTTGGCCCATAGACCAAACCCGATCACTTATAACAAAATTGAGTTTTCAAATTCCCTATTAAGCTCAAATTTAGCACATGGGAAGTGGGCAATCCATTCCTAGGATCAAACTGACCATGTGTACACTCAAAACCATCAAAATAAACTCTCCAATCTCAGCAATTGGATCAAAATGGCAAAGGAGGTGTCGGTCATCCGATTTCCATAGGGGGAGATATACTCCCCCTAATTCAATGAAATTTCAATTCACTTCATTGATTGAAGCCTAGAACCTGAGAGCAACCATCTCAGAGCATTCCCAAGCTTCTTAGAGGATTTGAATTCTATTTCTGCAGCAAAATAGGGAGCTCAGATTAGCCAACTTCCTCCATACTTGACCTCCTTCCACTCTTGCACACTCCATGTGAGGGTCAAGTCAACTTGCCCAAGCTCATTGAAGTCCCCATAAGGAAGAATTCAATTGGATCAAAGTCAAGCTCAAGTGAAGTGGTGTTACCCATTGATCCACTCAACCCCAAGGCCTGAATTCAGCTTCGCTTCCACCATATGAAGCTACCTCATCGATCTCGAGTGTCGATGATCACCTTCCACGAGGTATGGAATTTTTTGATCACTAAACTCAATGTGGTGGAGCTTTGTGAAAGAAATTTTCACCTCATCAATTTTTCGCTGGATTTGCCGCTCATTTCTAGATGGTGTGGGTTGATATTGGTATGATTCATGCTAAATCGTTGATCTTCCCTTGATCATGGACGCCTCATTGATCAAGGGAAGAACTTGGCTCATCTCACCATCCATCCATGCATTTTAGATGATGGCCGAGATTATTTAACACATTTAGATTTCATTATCCTTTATAAACCGGAGAATTAGTTGTCCCATCTTTGACGGATGGATAAAGCATGTGCCATCGCCGCCATTTGGGATGACTTAAGTCACCCTCATGGCGACGTGTAAAGCGACCGACCGCGCCATCACGCCGCGAGCGGTATTAATCAAGGATTAGTTAATTATATTAATTAATTAATCTAGAACTTCTAAAATTCATAATTCTCTAAAAAATAAGAAAAAATAAAAGGAAAAATGCTATGGAAAGATAATTTCATCTAGAATATTTTAAAAAAATGGTTTCAATGATTTTGAATTCCTCTCTCAATTTGGTTTCTTTAGAATCTTAGCTAATTATCCTTTAATTAGTCATCAATTAATCTCAAATTTCTAGGATTCATTTTAGGGATATGACCTCCCCTAATTTTCTTGAGATTTATTGAGGGGTCAATTAGAAATTGATTTCATTCTCTAATTACCCTTTCATGTAATTAAGGGTAATTAAGGTGTGTGATTAGTGGATTTACCTATGATTAGTTGATTAAGGTCGATAAGTGAGTAGGTTTATGAAATAATTTTGGGGTATTTCCCTAAGCTATTCCCTAAACCCCATTTTCTCTCCTTAATCCCTCTAATTAAGGGTTAACTCATTAATCACCCTTTTAATCAATTTTCAAAAATTCTAAAAAGTTCTAGAACTTAATTAATTTATATTTGGTAGATGCTTAGGTGTTTAATAGTCTAAGTTTAATTAAGGAAATTAAAACCCCTTCATAAGTATGAAAGGGTGTTTTGAAATTACTTAAGCTAAACCCTTAGCTTAATTAACTTTTAATTGTGAGCCAAATTGCATTAGGCCTTTTTCATTATTAGGTGCATTGCAAATTTAAATACCTTGTGGGTTTTATGTCATCTCATTGGCTCATAATTACTTAGTTAATTTTTCTAAGATGGTGTAGGTAAGGGTTAATTAAGCCACTTAATTTATACCTTAACCTAATCAATGCTTAAAAATGGATTTAATTATCTAAAAATTAAACAAAATACAAACACATGTGAATGGGTTAGGAACAAGCAAACTCATCTCACCTTTTCAAAATTAAATCAAACTTCAAACTAACCAAAATCATTTTGAAATTCACTTTGATTTTTTCTAAAATTTTCTTATTCCTTAATAATGTCTTTAGGATTTAAGTAAAGTATGCTTTCATTGATTTGGATCTTTCCCAACATGTTAAGTTGTATACCATGTGATTCATGCATTCATAATTTTATGTTTCAAATTTTAAAAATGAAAATTGTTTACTTTATGTCAAATGTGCATGTGTTGGCTAAAGTAAAATATGAGTGGCTATTATCACTACTAAATCCAAATTATTTTCAAAACTTATAAATGAAATATCAAATCTGAAAGTATGCTACTTATACTTTAGTTATAAGCTTGCATGTGAAATATTATAAAGGTATGCTTAGTATAGGTTTCCTTTCTTTCCTATGTTGGTATAGTTTTGAATAGGAATTTTGGTGAGGTATAAGGTTCATTTGAAAAGGACCTAATGCTCACCTAATTTCATATCCTATTCATCCCTATGCTACCATCTAAGAAGGGTTACCTACACTTACATACATAAATTGCATAAACAAAACAAATCTATTAAACAACTTTTGCATATTCCTTTTTTCATTTCATTTCTTTTATATACATATGTATTGAAAGTGGTATATTACCTGACAACCTTGGTTAGAGGCTTTAAAGCCCTAAGTAGGTCTTGTATCTTACACCTGTTAACAATGGCATTGTACTCACTTATGCCTTTTCTTACTTTCATGTATGTATGAGAAATTTTGGATAAGGAAAATCTTTTCTACTTAAGAAAAATCATGCATATTCAACTTCTAAATTTTCTTAAATGGATTACTTAGCATGCATCATAAAGTGTGTTAACTACTCTCATTTGCATGTATAGATATGCTCAAGATCCATCCATATGCATGTTATATATATGTTGGAAAAAATGAAGAAATGTGTATTATGTGAATTTTGATTCATTTTATTTAATCTTAAAATGGCTTTCTTTTTTGAATAGGTTTGTTTAGAGTTTGTCTAAACTTAAGATTGATTAAAAGATGTAATCAAAACATTCACCTAAATGAAACTAAAACATGAACTTACTTTAGAAAATTACTTAAGATTAGGGAAGGAAAGAGAAGTTCTCTTCTCTTTCCCTCTCTTCATAACTTAGTAATTAATTGTAGGTTTCATTCAAACCAAATTAAAACATAAAATAAAATTAACCTAAAACACTTAAACAACTTAAATGAATCCCCACCCCCTCAAAGTTGAACATGTTCTTCACACTTAGAAAATTTGAACCTAAAGTCATAACTAAGCATACCACAAACCTTAAAACACATACATTAGCCTAAGTCACCACTTCTAGCCTTAGGTTCAGGTTTTGATGTTATGTTTGTTTTGTAATGAATATTTTTTGGATGTTAGGGTGTATAGTAGAATGAATGGTGGACATGTCTTAACTATTCTTTTCAGAGGGATTGTGCTTAAGGGGCTATCATAAAAAATATAAATGCTTCTTTTGGTGCTTATACCCCTAAGCATAATCCATAGCCGTGGATTTAGTCACCCATGTGATAAGTCTAATATACATGCTTGAGATTTGTGGTGTGATTTAACTAACCTTATTTTGCAGTGTGTTAGTAGATTTTACTTTTCCTTTATATGTAAAATTGTATAAGGATTTTGGAATGATTTGTTATGGGGATTAGGATAAGCATTGGTCATAAGATTTTATCTTATGCACCATGTGAAGCCTTGGAGCATCCACCTTCCAACCATCCAAAGGAGGAACCAAAGAAGAAAAGAAGAAGAAAGAAGAATAAAGTTTGAAGGCCCCCTATAATAATGAATTCATTTGCTTAAATTGTAATTCACAGTAATTGTAAGGGTGGGTAGAGTTCTACTACCCACATTTGATATTTTGTTTGTATGGTGCCGATCCACAAATAATCATTTATTCTTTTGCATTAGCTTTATAAATTGATTGATGATTTTTTTTAGCTTTTGCATTAAGTGGCATGATTTTCCTAATTACTTTCTTATTTTATGTATGGCCTAGATGTGGATTAGGCTCTTTAGGAATAAATAAATATTTTACCCAACTTAACAACTTAAATAAAAATTAAACAACTCATAACCTTACCTAAAGCTTAGGTTTAAAATCTAGATAAAAGAATTAGCAACCCCTTAGCTGGATAAGCATTTATTTATAATATAATGCAAATGCATCTTATTTCACTCTGATTGGAGACTTTCACCTTTAATGAACTGCTTGACCTTTGAGAGTGGTGGAAACTCACCTCCTCCCTTCTCGCTGATTTTGGCCAATACTCTGATTCCTCATGCATTAGTCATAAAAATCCTATTAGCCTAAGTCAAAAATGATTGTCCAAAATGAAAATAAAATGAAATTTGAATTGCATTAGATTTAGGTCATTTAAAGCATGTTTCTTTACATGATCTAGTCTCTTTAGGGAGTGAGTTTAAAGACTTAGTCTCTCTCTAAATAAAAATAACCTAGCTATCTTGCATAAGCATAAAGACTTGCATACATGTATTTAAAATCGTAGGAGGAGTTAGTTGGCCACCCCCGGTTTGTAAGTCCAAGATGTGATGGTTTGTCCTCTCTGGAGGCAAACCAATTACCCATTTTGCCTTAGATTTAGGTTGTGCTTCTCCAAGCTCCCTAGATTTAGGTTATGAGGTTTTTTCCCTGCCATTATAAGCATAATTCCTCACCTCTTAGGCATTTCCTTAATTGTGTTAAGGAATCTTAAGTCTAAATTTCTAATGAAAAATGCAACTCAAACAAACTAAATCAATTTCCAAAATATAAAGCTAATAGGATAGTTTGAGCCGCTTGTTTCCCAGATCATATCTCCTACTTATCCTCCATTTTGGCTTCGATAATAACTCCCTCTTTTGATCAATCACATTTGATCTTCAAATACAAACCAATCGATTGATAGTCCTTCCCTATTGAAATCTTCAAAGACAACGATCATTTACCTTAATCGAGTTTTCTAAGAGATCCCCTTAGGATGTAATTAACTATGCTTGCCTATAGAAACTTAACAAACCCAAATTTTAAAATAAACCCTACTTTACTTTTCATGTAAAGTAGGGAAGAATTTCTACATATGCGCATCATCGCCCCAGAGTCCTTATTGAGGTGATTGGTTCCATTAAAGGGAAGTGACTTATCTTTCGAGATAGTACACTATACCTTGATGATATCATCACCGAATAAGTACATCATGGATCTGCATGACATCTTACCAAGATGAATTTTTATATATGGTGTTGCCTCTTTCATTTCTCACCAACAAATTTGGAAGGAAATGCCCCTCTATAAGAATTTTTCTCCACAGAGCAACCACCTTCCAACCATCCAAAAGAAAGAACTAAATAAGAAAGATGAAAAGAAGAATGAAGAAATGAAGTTTGAAACCCTCATAACAATGAGTTCCTTTGCTTAATTGTACTTAATTCATTCGACTGGTTGTATAGATTCACCCAATTTATTTTCTGTTTTGTGACATAAATGATCTCTTATTCTTTTGTATTAGCTTTATAAGTTGATTGATGATTTGTTTAGCTTATTTATTAAGATGACATCATTTTCCTAGTTTCTTCCTTGCATGATGTATGGCATGAATGTGGATTAGGCTCTTAGGAAAAAAATAAATCTTCTACCAAATTAATCAATTCAAAACTAAAATAAAGAATTCATAACCTCATTTAAATTATTAAAATCAAGATAAAAGAATTAGCAACCCTTAGCTATGAGTATTCATTTTACAACATCATGCATAAATGTATATTATTTTCACTTTGATTGAGGGCTTCCAACTATAAGTTGCCTTTTGAAAACCATGGTGAAAATACACTCCTCCTTCTCACGATTCAATAATAATCTTACTTCTCATATAGGCATATGAATCCTATAAAAGCTGAGTCAAATGATTGTCCAAAATAAAAATAACATGTAATATGATTTGCATTAGATTTATGTCATTTAAAGCATACCCATATATGATTTAGTCTATTTATGGAGTGAGTTTAAGGACATAGTCTCTTTCTAAATAAATTACAGTCTAGCTATCTCGCATAAAGCATATGATTTTCCTACATGAATTTAAAATCGTATGAGGAGTTACAACCATCCCTGTAGTCCAATATGGTTTGTCCTCTGGAGGCAACCAAATACCATTGTCGCCTTAGATTTGGGTTGGTTCGCCAAAGCTCCATTTAAGTGAGGTTACTTATCCCTTCCATGGGCCATAAGCATAAATCTTCACCTCTTAGGCATTTTCATAATCTTGTATTATGGAATCATAAGTCTTAAACTTAAAAAAATTCAACTCAAATGAATAATTCAATTTCAAAATATAAAGCCAACCATATGAGTTTGAGATGCTCGCTAGATTTCTAAGATGAACATCCCTACTTATCTTGCTTTGGCTGAATAACTCCCTCCTTGATCAATCCCATTTGATCTTAAATAAACTAATCATTATAATCCCATGATTGAAATCTTTATAACAATCATTTACCTTAATGAGAGTATTCGAGGATCTTATTCCATAAGATGTAATTAACTAGGGTCATAGAAATTTAATGAACCCATTTAAAATTAACCTACTTATTTTCCATGATAAAGTAAAAAGACAATATAGACTCATTATCTTTGAGTCCTTGTTGAGGTGATTGGTCCATTGTAGGTGGTGACTTCTATCTTGAGATAGTACACTCTCAAATCGCATTGATCACCCTCAAAGAAGCATGGATCTACGAGGTGAAAATTGCATAAAAGAAAAGAACTATATTTCAATCTTCATTTTATCATAGAGTGAAGAAAGTATATTTCATTTTTTAGTTCTAAAAATTTCACTTTAAATCCATGTAGAGTCTTATGCTTTACAAGACTTATTGTTTATTTAGAAAGGAGACTAAGTCCTTAAACTCACTCCTAAGAGACTAGAGCATGAGTATAAATTCATGACTTAATCTAATGCAAATCTTATCAAATTTATTTGATTCTTTTGGACTCTTGTTTCACACAAAAAGGGATTTTGTATAAATGCAGAGAACTTGATTATGCGCCAAATCAAAAGAGAAAGGGGTGTTCTTCCATCAAAGGCTCTCACATGTTAAGCCTTTATTCTTTGGCACATATGGAAGCCCCCTCTTAATAAGAGTGAAAGAATATGACATGCATAACATTATACATTCATTCATCCAGCAAAGGGGTTGCTAAAATTTTTATTATCTTGATTTAATTCCTAGGATTTTATATGAGGTTATGAGTTATTTTAAATTTTAATTGTGAGTTATTAATTGGGGTAGAAAAATTAATTTTTATCCTAAGAGCCTACCGCATCCAGGCCACACATTCAAACATTAATAAAAAAAGAAACTATGAAAAGCATATTATTCTAGTGTGCAATCTAAATACAACATCAAACAATTTTATAGACTATCGTAAAAGAATAAAAGGCTAGTGTAGTCGGGTTCCACCATACACCCCGAAAAGAGAAAAAAAAAAGATGGATAGCCGAGTTCTGCCCTTATACAACCCGAATTACAAAAAAAATATATGTTATGGAGGTCTTCTTTTCTTCAGTTCTTCCTTCTCTTTCTTTTGATTTTATTTGCTCCAAAGGAATCACAAGGCACCCTAGGGACTAAGCCTTCTGTCCACTGCTCATCCTAATCTCCCATAACACTAATCCTAATTCCTAATACAAAATTATATTAAAAATAGAAAAAGTAAATCTAGCTACACCTGTAAAATAACTATTAGCTAAAAACACCATGCAACACAAATAATTATATGAATAATTTGCACTCACACATGGTAACTGCCCACGTCCTATGGGTTATATATATATATATATATATATATATATATATATATATTATTATTATACCCTTAAGCATAACCCCTAATAAAAAATATGATTAGAATTACCATCCAATCGCATATACACCAACATCTAGTCTAAAATATTACATCAAAAAATAAAACACAACATCATACATACAACGCCCAACTTAACACTAGAAGTGGTGACTTAGTATTCTATGTGTAAGGCTTTCAAAGACTTTACTAAGCTTCTTTAGTTTAAGTTTCAATTTAGAGTTTGAATTTATTTAAATTTTACCTTTGGGTGATTTTAATTTAAAAGATTTAATAATTTATTTTTCATTTTTATTTGGTTAAAATGATGTTTAGGTTTTCAAGAATGAAGAGTAGAATGAATTTCATTTGTAGATAGAACTCACCCTAATTTGCATCCTAACTCCTAAAGAGTCTAACTAAGGTCCTTAAGTATCTTAATTAGCCCATTTGAATTTGTGCAATTGATTTGATTTGATTTTTTTGATTTGATTTAGAATTTAGAGTTTGAGTTTATTTAGGTATTTGATTGATTGATTTTAGATTAGATATTTTGTTTAATTAAATCTTGATAATTCAATATCCTTAATATCTAATGAAGTCTAAGTTTAAATTGTGTTTTGATTGATTAATTTTAGATTATATATTTTGTTTAATTAAATCTTGATAATTCAATATCCTTAATATCTAATGAAATTTAAGTTTGTTTAAATCCATGTTTTGATTGATTAATTTTAGATTAGATGTTTTGGTTTAATTAAATCTAATATATCCTTAAATTAATATCAATTATTTCTTTGATTATGATTATGTGACTTAATTTTATGTTTTATTTGATTATAGTTCATTTATTTGTAGTTTGATTAGATTAGATTAATTGAGATTTTATTTTGATTTTAATTGAGTTTGATTCTTTATAATAGGATTTTATTTTAATCTCATCCATTTGTCATGTTTATCAAAGTTTGGTTTGTATTTTAATTTCATTTATTGGATAGTTAATTAGTTTATCTATTTTTAAGTAGGTTGAATGAGAGGATTTGATTATACATTTAAGATGAAGTCTCTTTAATTTAATTTGATTTAATTTGATTTGATTATTATGTTTCAAATGTGATTATTAGTTTAATTAAGAAGTGTTTAGTTAATTATAAAGATTTGTTTAATTTTAATTTGATTTCATTTATTTGGATTAATGATGTAATTAATGACAATAATAATTTAGATTTTGATTAGTATTTAATTGCATTTTAATTATATTCAAATTTATGGCTTCTAAGTTTAATATGATTAATTTGATCAACTTATTAACTTGTTTAAGAGGTGTGATCAATTACAAAAAAAAAGATTTGTTTAATTTTTAATTTGATTTCACATTTATTTAGGTTAATAATGTAATTAATGATTAATGAAATGTTTAATTTAGGATTTGATTGGTATTTAATTGCATTTATGTTTGAAGTTTAAGTTTAACATGATTAATTTGATTGACTTAATTATACTTAAGATGTGTGATCAAATTAAATAGTAGATTTATTAAGTGTTTGAAATTAATTTTAATGTGATTTATGTTAATTTGGTTTATTAAGATGATGGATTAATTCATTAAGTTTGCATTAATTAGGTGTTTATTCAATTGATTAGCAAGGGTAATTAGTTTAATTAAGAAGTGTGTTTGTTAATTATTAAATTAAATAAAGATTTAATTTAATTTGGTTTTAATTTATTTAGATTATTGATGTAATTAATGACTTAATGATTTATGTTTAATTTAGGATTTGATTAGTATTTAATTACATTTATGTTTGATTAAGCTTAGATTTAATATGATTAATTTGATTAACTTAATTAATTTACTTCAGGGGTGTGATTAATTATTAAATTTAATTAGGGGTTTGATTTAGGCTTAATTTAAAAGTTAGCTTTAATGTAATTTATTTAAATTAATTTGATTCATTAAGATGATGAATTAATTCATTAAATTTGCATTAATTAGATGTTTGATTAATTTAGTTTGATTAATATTGATTATGATGTATTGGATTTATAAATTTTTTTGAGTTTACTTAATGATTAATTAGTTTCAGATTTATATTCATTAAGGGGTTTCACATGATATTACATGCTTAGTGTAGGTTTAGTTATACTAGTTTAACTTAAAGTTTCTATTTGTTAATTTTAAATTTGATTTAAGATTTAATCATTTGATTGAGTTTTATTAACTTAAATAGTTTAATCATATTTAATTTAATTTCTCGAGGATTATATTATTTTTTATTTGAAGATTGATTAATTATTACTTAAATGTTATTTTATTTCTCATTTTAATTTATTATTTAGATTATTATGAATTTCATTTTAATTAATTCATTAATTTGTTAAATATTAACCTTAAATATTTATTGTATGTTCATTAAGCTTCAAGATCATATTATATTATTATTATTATTATTATTATTATTATTATTATTATTTGATCATGTTAAGTGATTTAAACCATTTTGAAGATTTTTATAAATTTCTAGACTTTTTATTTGATTTATTTTAATAAAATAGATAATCTGAACTTTAAATTTTAATTTCTCACAATATAGAAGTCTTTTCTACTTGACATTTTTATCATATGTGTGCTTTAACGTTAATTTCAATCCCTGAAAATTTCAACTCAATCCGACTTATATTTTTAGAGTAATTAATGAAACTTTATTTTTACTAAAACCTAAATTAAGCACAAACCATTCAGTTGAATTTGGAAATTTTTGGTTCTTTGGATTCCTCTTGGAAAGACGAATCCAACGAGCCCTTACTTGTGAGTTTTCATTAGGTATTTTATTTTTATGAATTTTCAAAGTTCCAGGACACTTAAATAATTTTTAAAATAAAAAATAGGTGATTTTCCCACTTAACAAGACGCGGTCGACAGATGAACGCAATGCCACATGGCATGCATAGCGCAGCGTGCACGCGGTTCCATGTGGTTCTCAGGCCGACGCGCGCACATGAGCTGGAAAATGCAGATATGGGAAAATGACGCTGTTCGATCCGCCGTCCATTCCGACGGACGTCGATCCGACCGCGAGATGAGCGGATCGCATGTTCAAGGTATCAGAAGGACACGGTCCGACATCGACCGATGTCAATCCATCAACATGGGATCGACGGCATTGCACACCGATCAAATGGAAAAAAAATGCAAAAAAATGCGAAATGAGGTCCGATTGAGCTCGTTTTCACGTCAATTTTCTCCGAAAAAATTATGCTTCATATTGGGATCAAATAAAATGAAAAATGCAAGGTTTATCAGGAAAATTCTTAAATAAAAAAAATTAACACAAAATGAGAAATCCTAAGACCGCTCTAAATTTTGAAATTTACCTCGGGGATAGTTTTCAGTGAAGATCCGAGAGCTCAGGTGCAAGAGAAAGCTTTGGAAAGAGAGCCTTGCCTTCACTTCTAATGATGTATTTTTTGTTTGTCGTCACGAATCCACCCAATTTTGATATTTTTGGCTCAAGAGAGGTGGGGAAGTGGTGATTGGTTGCTTTGGGGAGCTCTTGGGGGCTGAATAGTGGTAGGAGGAAGATGAATGAAACATCATTTCCCCCTCCTTTAATAGTGGTCGAAAATTCTCTTTTTTTTTTTAATTTTTGGCTCCAAAGTGTTGTCATTTTGCTTAGGGTGGTTGGAATAGATGATAGATTGATTGAGGACTTTGAATTTTTACTCCAAAATCCTCTCTTGTTGCCATATGATCAGCTCCATTGAATGCAAATGTTGGGGATGAGTTAAATGCATATGATGGGGAGAATTAAATGAGGTTGGGTGGAATCCTATGTGAGGGAGGATCCATGAGAGATTTAATTGGGTTAGGTTGATTTTGGGCTGATCCCAAATGGGTTTGGGCCGGGATTGATCAGCCCCCAATGAGTCATGGCTTGGTTTCTGGCTCAATTTGGGTCATATCGGGTTAAGTTGACAAATTGGTCAAATTGGGTCAAACCAAGACTTAGGTTAGGTTTAAATAATAATTTGAAGTGTTTTGGTATGATCAATTTGATTTAATTTGGCTTAGAATTAATTTTGGCTCATTTAGAATCAAATGGGTCAAATGGGTCAAGTTGACCAATTTGACTAAAAATTTGTCAAACTGGCTTGGGTTATGGGTTGATTCATGTTCAATTGGCTATTGAAAGATGAATGTAGTCTTTGGTTCGAAACAATTTATATTTAATTTGGATTTAAGTCAAATTGACCTTTAGGCCAATTTGGGATAAATGGCTCAATTGGGCTCGATTGATCAAATTGAGTTTAACTATGGTTTGGTTAAGTTCAATAATCAATTTGGAATGAACTTGAGTCATTGGTTGTAATCAATTTGGGTTAGATCATGATTTGACCTAATTTGATCCTTTAAGCCAATTCAGGTCAACTTGGATCGAATGGTCAATTGGGCTTAGTTTGGCTCAATTGGTCGTCAAGTCATATTTAAATATTAATTGTGGGTTCATTCAAATCATTGGTTTCAATCAATTTGATGTAAGATGAGTTTTGGCTAGTTTTGGTTCATTTAGGCTAAGGGTTGACTTGGTCAAATGACTAAGTTTACTTGGTTTGACCCAATTGATTGCAATTGATCATCCTAGGGTGATCAACAATCATGGTGGAAGATTTTGGTGAGCTTGGTTCAATCCAATTTAGGTTGGATTAGAAGTTGGCGCAAATTGGTCCTTTAGGTCACTTTGGGTCAAGTGGACCTAAGTGGTTCAATTGGTTTGGTTTTAGTTTGATTCGAAGTTGAAATATTTGAGTGGATTGAAATATAAATTCAACAACAATCAATTTGAGTCTAAGGATTTGGCTCATTTGAAATTTTCAAGTCAAAAGGGCTAGGTTGGGTTTGACTTGGGTTGGATTCAATTTGATTTGATGATTGCAAGTTTCATTTATATTTAGGTAAATAATTGAATGAATGATTGATTCAAGAGAAAATCTATTAATTTTGACTTGATCTGGATAGAATTGGCTCAAAGGACTTAGGTTGGGTTTGGATTTAATTTTGGATATAATTTTGGTCATTTGAATTTGGATTTCATTTATAATTGTGAATATAAATGAAGGGACAATTGATTTATAAAAAAGTTAATTGAGTTTGATTTGATCTAAAGGGATTTTTGGCTAAGCTTATGAATGTGGTTCATATGGCTTAAGAAGGGTATTGGGATTTGAACTTGATTTTGAGTTTCAATCATTTGGAGTCAAATTTGGGATATGGATTTGAATTTTGATTTGAATTTGAGGTTTGGTTTGAGATTTGAATCCGGGTTTGATTTGAGAAAGTGTATCTAGATTGGGTTTAGGTTATAGGATAGGTGATTTCCTTAAGTCCTAAGGCATGGTCTAATCCTGAGATTAACCCTTCTAAGTCTCTAGACTTAGATTAAGTGTTCACCTAATCACTAGAAGTATCTTATGAATAAAGAGTTCTTAGTGTCTAGAAGAGTCCTAAGTCTAAGAAGAAGAGATTGAGAGCTCACTCCAAAAGTGAGGTCAACAGTGATAAGATCTGCAATAATTTATGGTGCAAAATATTGGTCAATAAAAGAGAAGCATGAGACTTTAAGTGTTGCAGAGATGAGGATTCTCAGGTGGATGAGTGGCTTTACTCCTAGAGATAAAATGCAAAATGAGTATGTTCGGGAAAACGTTGGAGTAGCTCTAGTGGCAAATAAGATTAGAGAGAGTTGTCTTAGATGGTTTGGCCACATAAAATATCGGTTGTCTAATGACCCAATTAGGACAGCATATGCATTAGATTTGTATTATGTTAAGAAAGGTAGAGGTAGACCTAAAAAGACATGGTTATGATGTATAAAAAAGACCTTAGTATACTTGAATTAAATGAGAATTTGACACATAATAGGACACAATGGAGACGAAGGATTCATGTGACCCTCACTTGGATAAAGGCTTTGTTGTTTTATTTATTTATTTATTTTGTTTATTTTTTTAATAACTCATATTTAGTCCACTCCCTTCCTCTTTTCTTTTAAAGTTAATTATGTATACATGCTAAAATATATACTAAATATTTAATTATATTTACCCTAATAAAATTTTTTTTTTTGCTTAATTTTAACTTAATTTAACCAACTCCAATTTGCATTTTCAACATGTGTACAAATCCTTGCACTCTAACTTTTCATTATTATTGATAATCAAGATTATACTCTTATAAAAATATATATACTTATTTATCTTTTTTGTGTTAATTATTGACCTCATTAATTTGCTTTCGTCATAAATTTCTAAGAGATTTGTATATCTTCTTGGTGCCATATTTGGAAACATTAGAGTTTTTTGTTTTTTAAACTTCTTTTCTTCTCATTTTTTTCTTTTTTTTAATTGTGAGATTATCGATGTAACTCATATTTACATGATATATTTATTATTTGTTATCTTCATGAAGCTTTATTGAGTCTTATTATGAAGTTGATATGTGGGTCAACAAATACCCCCAAATAAATAGGGAGCATGCTTGGAGCGGACCATATTTGTTGCAAACCAGTTGACTCAATCAATCTTAAATTTTTGGCATTGTACTGATACTTTCACCTTGTAAGTGTTTGGAAGTAATTATGGATGTTAATGCAAACAATCGACTCTATCTTAATTTACATCATCACAATGCCATTTCTTCAAGTTTTTTAGTGTTGTATTTGAATTGAATATCACCTTCATAATTTTCTTGGCATTTTATATTTGTCTTGTAATTTCGTAGAAAAAAATGTTCAACCGGAGGCTGATATGTGAGAGCCTAAATGGATGGTATTTGGGCTGTTATTGATAGTCATGACTCTCGAGGGACTGTTGGAATTGAGAATAGGCTTGAGCAACATACAGTGATGCTACAGAGACGTGACATCTACAATAATTTTTTTGTGCATTCGTCAATGCTTTTAGATTGCACACTTGAGCCTTCTATTTTTGATTATCCAGGATAACGGGTGACTGCTAACGAACTAAAATGTGGAGAATATAATCTCTTGGATAGTATTGTTGATCAACTCTAATTCAGATTTTTATGACGGCATAATCATATAGTTAATATATATCAATCTTAGGTTATTTCGACGTTCGGATATATGAGACCGTCATCGGATGCCGCATCGCCGAATCAAGTCAATTTTCAAATAAATTTGCGGTCGTTATCGCTGATATTCGCAGACCCAAATTGAGCTCGAAAATTTAATAGCCGGTGTTTTGACAACGGCGTGATCAATTTCAATGAACGGATGTCGTTTCTTCGCGGTGACCTCGAATGAGTGGCCGCGATCGAACTTTGACGGGTCGAAAAATTATGCAAAGATTCATATTCTAAATTTAGGCGTTTCAACGCACGACAAGTCCGCTATCGGAGGTCGTTTATGATTTTCGCCGGTGTCAACAACCGATTTGCTTGTTGTTGTATCTAATTGTTCGATACATGCATACCGTCCAATTGAGCGGTCAGCCTCATTGATAAGTTTTGACGTTTCAACGCTAACGGTGCAATTAATTTTGCGAACGAAATTCATTTGGGATCGTCGC
Organism: Cymbidium sinense; assembly: GCA_021442155.1. Classification (NCBI taxonomy): domain Eukaryota; kingdom Viridiplantae; phylum Streptophyta; class Magnoliopsida; order Asparagales; family Orchidaceae; genus Cymbidium; species Cymbidium sinense. The sequence goes on from JAKCPB010001695.1 coordinate 75,374, forward strand.
GGCTTCCCGGCTTCGATATACGTGTCAGCGCTTCAACAACCCCTATTTTTAATCGGTCGACCGTCTAATTGTGCAATATGCATATTCTGATCAATTTCGACGTTCTGAACGCGATGGCGGAATCCGTTCGTTGATCGGACGTCTTTTCAATTGATTTTCGCACCGCTGAGCATTTCAGCATTTTGCAGATTTCGCCAATCTTATGAGCTTGACTTAACTTATGGCGTATGTATGGAGGTCAACAATATTTATCCTGCTGATAAAATTAAGATTATTCTACTTTGTTTGAAATGTTTACACTATGCATGGTTCGCATACTGTTGTACAGTATGAATTCAAGTCCATAATGGATTCTCTTTAAGTAAAGGCACGTTGATACAAAACTCCAATTGTACTATTCAGGAGCAACAAGTGTCATAACAAAATCAGTTGCTGTCAAAAAAAAAAAAAAAAAGATGGCAGCATGTTCCTGTAATTCATCTCTCATTTTAATATGGCCGTCTAGGTGCTCTCATTTAGATGCAATTCAGATTAAATTAAAAGAAAGAAGGCAACAGACACACATGTTCGGATGGGTAGCAGTTGGCATCCAAAAACGTTTACTTTTCCAGCCGCTGCAGCACAGACTCTGCAAATATCTGTTGCCTGAATTTTTCAGCATCAATAAGCATCAGTGGAAAGCAAATGTAATATGAAAATATATAATAAAAGTATATTACATGCATCCAAAATCAAATAATTTAGTAGTGGAAAAGTAAAAGAACATTTTGCTAACATTATTTTGTTAATTTAAGCCAAATCATGCTAAAAAATCTTCAGGTTTCCTTCTAGAGGATAACAATTAGTGCATCAACAAAGCAAATCACTAAGAATCATTTTTCAAGGAATATGCTAAATGTTACGTTGATGATCTTCTGCATCAAAAGAATCAGGATAAACACAATTTAAAACAAACCATGAAATCATATAAAAAGGCATAAATCTATTGGAGGCGTCCATCAAACAACTGTGGATTTGCTGCCGAAAATAGTTGAATTATTGAATTTAATCCAACAACTACCACCGAGGTGTCAAAGGAGAGGGAAGTCATTCAAAGTTTGTATATGTTTCAAGAATAAACACTATGATAAGTTTATCTTTTCCGTATGATCATAATCTGCTTGTCTGAAACTAGACGTGATACAAACTGCAATTATGAAAATCCTGAATGCTGTGATTTCCTTTCTAGGCAACAAATAGACAAATATTCAGCCAGATCACAACTTTAATGCAATTGATAGAAACAACAAAGAAAAATCTACTTTCTTTCTGTTTGGGGCTTGGACGGAAATATTTTAGGTATCCGTCCCAGGGAACCTTTTGAGCCCAGCTCGAGCAGCAATCATGTCTCTTACCCTAATAAATTTAAAAATAGAATAAACAGAAAAAAATAAGCCTACAAATGACTAAGGTTTACATGTGATCAGTAAAATTGAATGGAATAGCTTCACCGTTCAGCAAACTCAATAGAGGTCTCGCCGGGTCTTAGATACTGAGGTTCAAGGTACCAAACGTCGCAGACAACAGCCCATGATGTCATAAGGCGGACCAAATGCTTGGTGAATGATTGCCTACAACATATATATATTTTAAATAATTCAGCAACGATTTCAAACATAGTGAAATTATAAGTCTACAAGTGAGCTGTGCTGGACAAACGCCCAAATGTCATGGAAATGTTGGACACTAGAAAGGTACAATAATTAGAATATCATAACATAAAAATAGAACAGTTTACCATAAACTAACATTATCATCAGGATATACTAGGCCAATCTTAGATATAAAAAAAAAATGAAAGCTACTAAGAAGGACGAGAATAACCCACAAAAGGATTTTAAGCATTCTGAAAAAAATAGTAATGTGTATGTAATCCTGACGTGTTCTTTATGGTGATATTTCAGTCGCATCAGGATAGCATATTTACAGAGCTATAGATCACAGACCATTGGCACCTTAAAAGGGAACACCTTAATGAGCATAAATAAATGCAGTTATATTCTCTTTTTGTAGTTCCATCAACGTGGAGACTTACTATCATTGCATACTACGTCTAAAATTTGATTCAACTAAATGGATCGAAAGATGATGGAGAATGGAAAAGTACACTTAACAAGCCTCCCGTTTAGCATGCTGAGATGTTGACTAGAAACACTTCAAATTTATGTACAACCCTGCATTTCAATTTTTGCATTGGAAGCCTTTTTTATGCTCCAAGCAAAAAAAAAAAAAAAGTTTGGCACGAGCTCGAGTATTGGACATGCCGGATGCCACCTTTGAGTGAGTTGTTCACACTAAGTTGTTAGTGGGCTTTAAAACAACAGTTCAGAAGGTTATATTATGAGAAGGTGAAGGAAAAAAGATAATGACTAATCATCAACCTGCCAAAAAGCACCGTATAAGTTTGTGTTAAGTCTGAAAAAAGTATTTATCATATTTGCTAGCATGTTAGCTTATTAGCCATTTTAGCAATCAACAATCAGCGATCCAAACCAAAGCCTCTTCCAAATGTCCATCTAGAAAAACGTTAGAGACCACTTGACTTGCCGAGAACAGAAAAGGAGAAAAAATGTTATCAAGACAACCAACAAATCTTCCTACAAAATTTGTCAGGACAAAAAAAAATTTTCAGATTATGTTCCCTAGGAAGAAATAATAGACAGAGTCGGATAAAATCTCGAACAAGTTGCTTGATGTAATAGTTCTTTCTTGTAGTGGTTCTTACTTTTTGCTGTTCCAAAAGGCATCCACAAAAATTTTATTATATTTGATAGCAACAGGGCAAACGGCACATCCAAGTTCAAACGCACTCTGGATAAACATGGAAAATTAAGAATTCAATAATCTCCTTTACTACAATGCAAAAAAGTGCTGAGACAAATGAAGTTTCAAATGTGAAAGAATAAACCATAAACTTGACGTGAGTTAAATCTTACAAAATATCATGAGCCCATAGACAGTGAAAACAATTATTATTATATATATTCCAGACATAGCTGAATAGACAACACCAACAGAACAAACAGATAACCTGAGCCTAGTGTTAGAATATGGTAATATTTATTTATTATTATTATTATTATTATTTTAAAAAGAATATGGTAATTAGCTTTTCATTTATCTTTTAGTGCTATTATGTGGAGCCCGATTTTGTCGATCAATCAGAGATGTACTATCGACTCAAAGCCCTCAATTTCGCCAGTCGAGCTCAACAGTGAGCTTGCTAGGGTGGACAGTGGGTGACAGTGCTTCCTACTTAGGGTTTGGGGGCTTGACCCCGAAATTTTTTTTTCAATTCTAAAGTGCCTCAACACTATGGGGTTATTTGGTTGCATGACGTAGATCAGATTCCAAATACGCATTTGCGTTTGCAAGAAAGAAAATTTCAACGAATGTATTCCAAATCTGACTACCCACTGGGTGAATTCCAAATACACCACTAATCGGTGATGTATGTCGCCGCCGGGCCATCGCCGCTGCCCCTCGCCACCAGCCGGACGCCAAAACCTTCAGATTACTTAACATTACATTTTCTCAACCAAAGAAAAAATAAAGTCATGAAAACTCTCAACCAAACAACTGTAGTAATCCTTTATGAATCATTTTACATCGATTCTTTTACATCGTGATTTCAAATGAGAACCAAACACTCTATAATATGGAGGCCTTAGTTCAGAGACAAAGAATGTGGCACCTCGATGTCAGAAGGATAATGTGGCACTAGGATCCATGGATTTGCACCAGAAAGACAAAAAAGGGCAACACCTCAGTGATACAGAGGCAGCGCCTCAATGTTGCAGCACCACCACCACGATGCTAGAATCTTGCAGAAAAACCTAGAGAACAATAGTATCAGCGCCCAAGCTCCAAGGTTGCGGCACTATAAAATGGCATAATTCATATTTAGCCATTTTTTTGCAGTTTTTCAATATCTTTTCACTGTTTTCTCTGGAGTGTAAGTAGAGAGTGAGTGCTCTAGAGTGATTGAAGTGTGGAGAGGCTTGAGATAAGTGTAATCTGTATTAATCTCCTTAGTCTCTTCATAGTAAATTTCTTGGTGTGGTGTGGCTCTGTGATTTTTTTCCTATTCTTGAAATGTTTTATGTTTGTTTACTTTGGTTCAACATTTTGTTCTGGATCTCTTGATTCGATTTCCAAGATTAAAATCTCCCAACATCTAGAACAGATTAATTTTAATAAATTTCTAGCAATGCTTCAATCTTCAGCTTTATCCTTAGACTTTATTTTGCATTTGAGAACCAAACCAAATAAGTTGTTTACTTTTTAATCATAAAATTAGGTTGGAGAAATCACACGTGGAATAGTTAAAGGATTTCAGTTGTTAAACAGGATGAATTAGTCATGTAGCTATGGTAAACAATTATAAATAAAGTTTCTTGACCATTTTTGACCAAAATATTTTGAAAAATCGCATCACATCATCTTTGATTTGACAACTCTTAGGAGCTTCTCCTAACTTGAGCCTATATAATGGGGCAGCTAATGATAAATTCTTCTTTGTTATTCGTCTTCTGCTCTCCTACAGAGTTCTTTATATAGGATGGCCTCCAAATATGATTGGGTCTCCATAAGGACAAGAAGAGGGCAGCTTCCAAGAGAGAGAGCATGATGCTGCCATCCCTGCTGGGGTAGATACTACTGTAGTCGTAGTGAGGACTGCCTATGTGGAGGCAGTTACACAGACGAACACTACTGCAGTCAAGGCAACAACCGCAATCATTTAATGTCATTGGTGAAGTGCAATTTAATTCATATATGACTTCTTGTCTAAGAGTTTTAATGAAATATACAATGATAACAAAATAGTGTAAAAGTAAATAACATTTTCCTATAAAATTTTCAAATCTCGCATAACATTCAAATACACTTGAATCACATAGTTTGTAATCTTAACTAAATCATATAGTTAGCCCATATATTAATTAAAATGATAAATCATGCGTAAGTCAAGGCCATGAAAAGAAAAATCACTTCTTGATCAACAAGATCACAATGAAATTCAAAAATTTAGTTTGAGTTTTGGCAACAATCAATCACATAAGCAAACCAATTATTATATTAGAGAATAAAACAAGAAAGATAAGATATCCCCAAATAAAAAAATAGATCTCACACTAATATAAGGAAATGACTTCACTTAAAATTTTAGAAAGCAATACCATCTTACAAAGAATAATTGCATCAGCGTAAAAAACATAATAAAATCCCTTTCATATGCCTTGAGCCTCACATTTATAATGTCAAATCCATTCAATTTTATTTTAACAAAATCGACAAGATAGAATCGACTATTTTTTCTCGAACTCAAGTCATTAAAATTATGTAGAGTAGAAAGTCATCCACATAAATACAATCCCATAACAAATGGCAAGATGATGTTATGGATTACATAAGAATAACGTTTACATTCCTTCCTAGGATTGCATAAGCATTGAAGACCTGCAGAGAAACGGACGGCTAACAACTCATGCAGGAGCACAGGTAGTAGTTGGGTACATATGTTTTTACTTATACATGGTACACATCTTCCTCCATAAAACTTACAACAAGATTGAGATTGCGATAAATTGAGTTGAAGGAAACTTGCACATATGATGATTGGAAATTGGAGAATGATGACAGCTTTATTGAAAACTTTCTAAAGACAAATGTGCTTTATAGGCAATATTAGAAGAGAGATATGTAAAAGAAGTAAAGGATTTAGAGGTTAGCATGCATCCTCGGGTATACAAATAAGACAAAACATTTTTTGAGAATAACTACACATCTTATATGAACATATAAACAAGTAAAATTTCATTTATATGTACTCTGTTATGTAAAAAGTAATGAGCATTAACCTTTTTGAACATTACAGTATACTGATTGTTTACACAAGTTCCTTCTGGAAATATTAGAAGAGGATTGGTATCAGCACCTTGAACATGTTGCCTTAATCTGAGAAGGCACATACAATAAGATTAAAGACATTGAGACGGGATTATAAAAATCATTACTTGGTTTGATTAAGCAATGCACAAAAGTAAAGAATAACATACTTTCTAGCCACTATTTCACGATCTTTGGCCTCAGTTCGGTTGAACCAAATACAACCTACACTTTCCAAGATATGGATCTGAATGAAACCTAAATCATGGAACAAAAGGTATCAATTCTGCAAAATACTTATTGAACAAGTTAAAACATGAGAATCATAGCATACCAACCCATCCTGGATGTTTCTGCATTATAACTGCAAAAGCAGACATCTGCTCTAAAATGATAAAATCAATCATGGATGTATGATTGGCAACAAATACCTGCTCACATTATAAAAGTTGCATTTGAATAATAGAGCAGATGATATCATTGAGATGGATAATAGTCATTTAAGCTGACATAGAAAAAAATAACCTGATGTGGTCTCATACTAGGACGAGGCCCGTGATATTTGACAACCCCAGTCCACGAAGCAACAAAGAAACCACAAATCATCTCCACCAATGCCCTCTAGAAATAGATGAAAGTTTATTCTTTAACTAAAAAAATAAAAGGAATTCAGTATATGTTGGTGTGCCAACAAATTAAAAAGTCATCAAATGAAACCATATCATTTGCATGCTTATATCATCTACATTGTTAGTCAAGCACTCAAAACTTTTTCCAAGTTGAAATGAACATGTCGCAACAATTTGTACTGTATCGTGCTTCCATAAAAATCATATAAAAATAATTTTCCTGTTTTGTAATTGCTTGACATCATAACCAAATATTCTCTCTGGTTCTTCTACGTAAGTGAGATTAGGTTGAACTTCTATGTGATCTGAAATAACCCTTATGGAATCATCAGCTATGTACTTTTGAAGAGATATGCAACGCATTATGTACTTTGTGCATATCTATCGTCAAAGCTAGTCTACAAAAAAAGGATGAAAATCAATCTAAACTTTTAACTGGTTTTCTAGCATCCTAATAGATGATAATTTTCTGGCGATCATGTTGCCAGTGAATGTGACATAAAATTTTTCGGTAGCATAAAAGACAGTAAAATTCATTGCAAACCCCACAAGAAATTTTCGGGCTTGACCGCCAGCAATTTTTATTGATTTAAGGTGGCTGCTTTTATTGTCAAGCTATCCATCAATAATTTCCGTCAGACATAAGTAAATTAATGTCTGGCGACCTAGCCGCCAAAAATTATTACCGGTGACTATAAACAATACTTCATCTAAAGCCCTTTCTTCCTCATTCGACTATCTGCCCTAAAACTAAATTAGCTTAGTCACGGATGCTGCTCCTCTATTTTCACTACAATTTTGGTGAAATTTTATCTAATTTCTTCATGATTTTCAATGTATGTCTCAATCCTCTCAGACTTATAAGTTTTCATTAAAATTTGTCTTATATTCACAATTTCTTTATTGCCTAACTGCTAGGTTGCTAATCACTGTTGGTACAATTTCTTCCATTTTTTAACTGAAATTATCTTGAATTTCTTCATACAATTATGGGCTCTGAAAATTTTAGCCCAACTTCTCAATAAAGTGAGTTTGACTTTGTGTCAATGAGATAAGAGATAAGTGGGAAAATTGCCATCACTCGACAAGAAGTATGATTTAATGTCAATCAAATTTTCGTAAGATGGAATAGTAGAAGACACTATCCAGAGATTTCGCCTCATTTTGTGAGACTTAGATCTAGTTCCTGTTTCCTATAGACAAGCACCTATAGTTATTCCTCTTAATACGAGAAGACATTAAGGATACTGTTAGTCGCATCGATAAAGAGCGAAGAAGATATGGAGTTTTGAAATTTAATGAAATTTATTATGTTTTAATTTAAATGGTTCAGAACGACGACGCCACCGATCTGATCTCATGGTTTCATCATCCCGCTATCGCGCCTCTACTATTCAATGTGAGCGTGAATGACCTAACTCGAATCATGCAAGAACCATGTCCATCCAAGAAATTCAGACTGTGGTTGAGAGACAAGTTTTCACCTTACCGACAGAGTTTTTGCTTATCGGTGCACTATAGTTCACAACCCGCGATGTGAGCCATTCAAAGATATGGCCGTAATCGAATATAATTGGTGTTATTTGACACAACCACCCGATCGTATGACTTCTTACTGCATTATATGTTTACCCAGCCTCCACGTCGAAATACGAATGCGCGTGCTTCATTGTGATTGAGAGTGAATATAAAATACACTGCTTGACTTTTGGTAAGTTTTAATTCACCACGACAAACAATCACGGAAGGTGGATCAATTGAATTTTACTTTTAAGTTTTTTTTAGGTTGATGATTTCCATTCGGGCATTTATAATAGAATGTCATATTAAATTTTACATTTGAATTGATGCTTGATTTAAATCAATTTGATGAATTATGATTACATTTTTAACATAAGTATCCTCCGGGTTGATATTTTATAATATTATTATTTGATTTTTAGATTTTGTTAATGCCCTACCCAAGACCCAATCAGAATCAACCCGAAGATCCTCGCATACTAAGTTTAAGTATTCAAAGATAAGATCGATCCATGCGGGTTATTTAATTTAAATTTAATTTAACTTTAGAGATTTGAAGAGTATTCTATTTTGATTGAGTTTTATTGCAGTATAGAATTTTAGATAAAATTTTGACAAAGATTTCAACAACTTCCTGGCCGTCCCCACATAGAGCTACAACGTTTGCTTCCACCATGCCAAGAAAGGTCACGTGAAATACCACCTAATGCGCCATCTCATCATGCCAAGAAAACATGTATGGCCAAGACCTCATTAACAGATTTCCACGCCAAGAAAGGCAGACGCAGATACTTATATACTTGCAATGTCAAGTTAAAACATCAATTTTAACTTTGTAATTGAATTTTTATTAAGTTGTTTATGCCTCCTGTCAGTGTAAAAGTTGGCGATTTCGGCAGGTCTCGATCTTCCACGCAGAGGGTTACTATGTCGCCCCCACCATGCCAAGAAAAACGTATATGAGTGGTATAAACTACGATTTGAATGTATCATCCCACCATGCCAAGAAAGGATGATGCCTCGAGCACTGTTGAAACAGATTTCACACGCCAATAAAGCGAGAGGTACTTATATACACCGAATGTTAGTTTAAACAATAATTTTATATTCTGGCTTTATGTCAGATAGCCCATCTGCGGTAGAAGTTTGGTGATCCTGTCGTCCGCAGGTACTGCAGATGTTTTGCCCACCACACGCGAAGGCATATGTGGTATAAACTACGACCTAATGTGACATCCCACCATGCCAAGAAGACAGACATTGGCTTTATGCACCAAAGAAAGCAAACATGATTTCCACCACGCCAAGAAAGGCGTGTACGGGTACTTATGCACCCACGCAGTGTATTTCCACGCCAAGAAAGACGGTCTGCACTTATGTCCAACACACTCGGCAGCAGCGCAGGGGCGGGCTGCAGCGGGCGATCGGCGCGTGGCGCTGGTCGTGGCGCTACAGGTGCCGTGGCGGTGCGAAGCGACGGAGTGAAGAACGCACGTTACCTTGGTGACGCTTCCCTTCATCAGCGGGAGACGAGAGAGAGAGATCGGCATGCCGCTGGTCACGCAAGAGGGAGAGGGAGAGGTTATGGGATGGAGAATAGTAAGGTGATGGGGTATTTATAAGATTTTCTTTTCATTTTAATTAGTATAATTTGGTTTTGTATCGACATTATCATGTGCAATATATATGTCGATCCTAAGTTATTCGATGTTCTGATGCAACGACGCATTGTTCGCGATCGAGGCCGTTTGCCGAGTCAAATCGAGGTCAATTTCAGTTCAAATTTGCACGTCATCGCTTCCGATCGCTCGATATTCGCACAAACTCATCCGAATTGAGCACGAACAATCTCATTGATAGATTTCAACGCTTCAACGTTGATGACGCGATCAATTTTGAACGTTTGGAACGCGACTTCCGACCTCGAGCATGCGGCGATCGACGACGCCCCTTCCCTTCTTGATCGGTCGACCGTCGAATTGTGCAAGCTATATATTTTTATCAATTTCGACGTTCTGAACGCGATGGCGGAGTCCGTTCGTCGCTCGGAGGTCATTCCGACTGATTTTGGCGATGTCTAATGTATTTCAGCCCCGATTTGCGTATTGTTGTATCCGATTGCTCAATATTTACGCATACTCATCTGAATTGAGCACGAATAGTCTCATTTGATAGATTTTAACGTTTCGAGGCTAACGGAGTGATGAATTTCATGAACGAAGGTTTTTTGGTAATCGTCGCAGCTTCCCGATCTCGATATGCATGTAGGCGCTTCGATGATCCCCCTTCTTGATCGGTCGATCGTTGAATTGTGCAAGATGCATATTCAACATGGGAAGTCGCTCAATCGAGATCGCTGACGATTTTCGACGCCCTCGAGTGTATTTCACCGATTGCGATTACCATCGCATCAAGTCTGAATTTATTCGTGAGCACTTGATTGATGTAAAGATGCATGGAGGTCAACAATAAAGACACTACTTGAGATTTCACCTCATTTTGAGGACTTTATCTAGTTTGATTTCTATAAAGCAAAGACTTATAGTTAATTATCCTTCCCAGTGTTAAGAGAAAACTTTCGATTAAAGCTAGTAGTTACATTGCTAATTTCTTAACATATACTAGCAATAAATAGAGATTTTAAATTATGAAATTCATCATTTTAACTTAAAATGGATGGTTGAAGATGAGGTGATTTCTACCTATTTAATTAGAGAATAATCAACCTACCCAATGGATCGTTATCGCAAATCATGCATGCCTAAGAAAATATTATAGACCTGGGGTGATGTTCATCTAAAGAGATAGGCTTAAGTCTATCTTATCTAACATAAGGCTTTTTGCCCTATTAAGTGCATCTTATTATTCACAATCAATCATGACGGTAATATAATGGAGCCATTGAGGGGCCAAACCACCCAGTCAAAGAACTCTGATCGTAATCACATCATATGTGGAGTCTACTAGTCAAAACACACGGACATAGGACACGGGTCACATTCTTACTACATGAGATTATTTGAGAGAATATTGCACTTATTCGATTTAACATCACATTTATGAAATTTTCTTAATTTGTCACATTCAATAAAATGGTCATGAAAGATAGATAAATTACTTCGCTTTAAGTTTTCAGATTATGATTTTCATTTAAACATTTAGAACTTAACAATTTATTAAATTTTTGCATTTAGCTTAATTTGATCTAAAGTTTTAGACACATTTTAATAATAATTTTTCCTCAAGTTGAAATCTCCATTCAACACAACCATTATCAGGATAAACCTTGTCAACTTCATTCTTTTGCTAGAGTAGGATTGGGTTTAACAATACATAATTATATTTTCAACTTAATTCAAAGTTGATTTAACTTGTAACCAATTCACTCAGGATAATACTTGAAACAAATCTTATCAACTCCTAGTCCTTGTAAGGAAAAGAATTGGATTGGTTGAATGAGACTTACAACTTCACCATATGAGTGAAACAACTGCTTAGAAAGTATATATTGTGCACACATATCAATATTTAGAGCTTGCACCATTCTAATTAGTACACATATTTTCAAAATAATTACTATTTTATCAAAACATTTACACGTTTCTTATAGCCAAAATGATTTGAGTTAACTTCACCTTTAACGCATCATCCTCGGACATTAATTCGGCAACATATGTGTACATGCAAGTTGATTAAGATTGCTTGCACACTTTTCAAGGCATTGAGTTTAAACGTGGAGTTGCCTTGAAGTATGTGCAAAGTCGAACTCTTTAAGTCTTCAACATGCATTTTGATGTAACAAAATTCTATATGAAGTTATCACATAATGCGTATAAATATCTCATTTGAAGCTTGTAAGTTTGCATGAGTTTTGAAACAACTAAAAAAGATATGAGGTTGCTTCCAAAATGCATGCAATGAATTTGTTTTTAAGTACAAACATGTATTTGAAGTGGTTTGATTAAACAAATAGTTATTTCAAACTATATATAAGGATTCAATTCATGTAAATATTTGCATAGGTTTTGAGACATTGTACTTGCAAAAATATCTGCCTCGTAGTGCAGACAATACTCACTTGAAGCCTAACATCTTCCATCCGCTTGTACGTATGTGTTTCAGATTCAACGATATTAGACATTCTAGATTTATATTGTAATATGAAACAACAAATTATTATTTGCATTCGCTTCTTTAGTAATTGATCTCCAAAAAATTCAATAGGATTTCATAAGTCTCTTTTGTATGAAATGTCGATTCATCATGAGATTTACTTAGATTCTTTAGGCCACTTCCACTTCGCTTTGATATGATACAAACTATTATGTAAGTGTTCATTAAAGACCCTTGTTCAAGCTCATCAATGAATTACTTCATCATGTCTTGATTCCAACAAACTATCAAGTCAAAGGCAATTCTATTCAAGCGTATTTTGAGTCTCATCATTTTTTTAAGAGTTATCTCTCTCCATTTTAATGTATTTGACTTGAAATACTTTGATAATCTGGATATGCATTGAAAGAGTTATGATCATGCTCATTGATGAGCTATTAAATTTACTGCGAATCTCTCATAATCTTCAATTGAATTGCATCATATTTAGGGTTGATTGCCAACCTTGTTGTAGATCACTTATGGCCTAATTATGTGTTCAATTAGGCCTACTTCTAAATTTTTTATGCTATCAAGATCATTGAATCTATTTTGCAATCTAGCAATCAAATATCTCATAAACATTCTTATGCTTCGATTACATAACCAATTGAGATCCCATAGCCGCTTTGAAGTGAGTTGCGAAATAATCTAAGTGATTTGGCTATGATTTTGTCCATGTTCAGCTCGTACGTGTCCAATTCTTTTAATGCCAATTAATTTCAAATTTTGCAAGCTATCTTTGTCTTAAAATCTAATGAATTCAAGTTTAATTTAATATCAATTTTATTTCTAATTTAGGATCAAGGTTCATTTTAAGTTTAGAAAGATTTTCATTCGGTCAGTTCAAGTTTTAAATAAGTTTGGAGCTTGGCCAAATTTCGTGAACATCCCATCATTGTCTTAACTACACTGTGAGTGTTGGATCTTCTCACCAAGCTTTATAAGAATCGGCATATTGTGCCTTGCAATATTATAATTAGGAGATCTTGTACTACCACGCTTATAAGTCACACATAAGCCTTCAAATACTTGTACAAGGAAGATGCTCAATTTTTCTCGTCGCATTAGAACAACACGTGTGAGTATTTAATTTATAAATTTTTCCACTATATTAAACTAATGTGCACGGGTACTTAATTTGTTTCTAAATTTTATCTTTTGCATGAACTTTGTGGCTGAATGGAACAAATTTCAAGGTGATCACACAAATTTCAATACAAAGCGAGGTAGGGTCCATTGGGAGGGGTAGGAATCTTTCCTTCCTCTATCTCTCTAATCTCTATTATATATTTTGTGAGAATTTTCTAGAGAGACAAAGAAGGATTGAGAGAGAGAGATTCAGAGGGAGAGAGTAATTTCTCTGTTTGGACAGTGAAAGGGAGTGTGAGACTAATTTCTCTCTCTGTTTAGAAAGAGAAAGGGGAAAATGAGAAGTTCGCTCTCTCGGTTAAAGAGAGAAAGGGAGAGAAAGAAAGGCTGAAAGGGAGAGAGGCAGGAAGACTAGAAGAGAGATTGAGTGAGAGAGATTAGGCTGCTTGGTTCAACTTGGAAAAGGGAGAGATTGACAGAGAGTGAAAGAGGGAGGGGAAGAGCAGAAGGGTGCGTCGCAAGTAGCGGGCACAGCAAGAGAAGAACAGGAGAAGAAACAGGGGTTAGCAAGTACTTTGGGTCGTCGAGCAAGTCGGAGAGGGGATGGGATTTGGCTTTAGGGGAGGGCAATATCAACAATAGCAGAGAGGTGTGTACTTGAATCAAGTAGGGAAACGAGGATTACAAGAAAACCGAATGCGAAGAGTGGGAATGAGAAGTGACGGGGAGTGAGAGAGAAATGAGATCGGTGAAGAGCTGGGAGGCGAGAATCGGAGCAGAGGAGAGGAATCAAGGAGCTAATCTAGACGGAAGAGAGAGCAGGGAACGGTGTTGTACGACTCCACTGAGCGAGAGTTTTGCACCGAATGAAAACGAGGGAGGGTGGACAGATGAGATTGGGTAGAAATTCGTGATTAAGCTAAAAGTCTTAAAGTTTATGCCGATTTCATCAAAATTTTGAGTGTGTTGACCCTATGAAATATGAATATTGATTCTAGATAATTTTAATATTCCAAAAGTAACAGCGCTATCCATTTTACGTCGAAGATCATTTGATCGATTTCATAATCAAGTTGGGTTAATTTCAACTCGAAATAAGCGATGTCGTATCCGATTACTCAACGCTTGTACAAACTCTTCCAATCTGATCAAGATCAGTATCATTTGATTAATTTCGATGTTTCACCAATAATGATATGACCAAATTTACGAACGAAAGCTATTTAGATGTCGACGTAGCCTCCTAACTCCGATATACTCATGAGCTCGTCGATGACTCGTCTTCTCGATCGGTCCACCGTTGGATTTTATGAGATGTATATTTCAATCAATCTTGATGCTTTGAATACATCGGTGAAGTCTGTTTATCAATCGAAAGTCATTTTGATCAATTTCAGTAACAATCAAGATATTTTGGCTTCGATTTGTGTGACACTCCATTGTACCCGTCAAATTTGTCTTGTAAACTTAATTCGGCTTATGAAACATGTGTGGAGGTCAACATTCAAACATAAAAATAATTAATTCATAACCTCACATGATTAAAACTTTAGGAATAAACAATAAAAATAATTAAAAACGTATAGAACTTATGAATCATAATTACATATTTCTTCGTTATTTTTTTAAGTTGGTCATTTTTCAATTGCATATAAAGGGGTATCTAACCTTTGCAGATTACCACCCTTCCTAGGAAAGTCTGTTATCTTTCATGATTTAGCCCATGACTTGATTTTTAATTACATCACAATGTAGGCATGATCGCATATTCAAAGCCTTAAAAATAAAATGAAATGTTTAAATATATATATATAATTTATAAATTGATGTATTAGTTAAAAGCATATCATATTACTCATGATCTTAAATCATGAGTCTAGGTTCTTAATTATATTATTATTAATTTTTATTATTGATGAATTATGATGATTGAGTTATTATTATTATATGTATTATTTTTATTATTACTACTTTACAATACAAATATTTTTAATTAATATTTATATATTTTTGTTATCACTAATATTAATATTATTATACTATCACTATTATTATTGTATTAATGTTATTAATAAACTATTACTACCTTATTACTATTAATATTGGTATTATTTATTATTATTATTTGTTTTACTATTATTATAATTATTTAATTTCATTATTTATTTTTTACTAATAATATTATCTTTATTATTATTATTTATTTAATATTTTATGAAATTATTAATAATCATCAATATAACATTATACTAATGTTACTAATAATAATAATAATCATATCATTATCATATTTGTTTTTATTACATTAATATTACTATTAATAAAATTACTATTTAATTATTACTATATGTTATTATATTATTTCTAACATTAATTAATAATGTTTATTTATACTATCAATAACATAATTAATATTATGTTATTAGTATTTTTTTTATCATCAGCACTATTAGTATTTTAATATATATATATAATATAAAATCCCTCAACCTCTCCCTATTTTCTTCAATTTGTCGTTGCTTGAGCCTGAGCCGCATGGCATCACTACTCATGCGCGCCCAAGGTCCTCCTCTTTCCCGGATCAACGTCAATGGTCACCTGTTTGTCCCCTCTCTCTCTCTCTCTCTTAATAAGATAAATTATACGCACACATCACGAGGAGAATCATGATCGTTAACCTGCACATAATTAGCCCGAAGCCCTTTGTCAACTAAGGTCAACTAAAAATTGTCCCTTATGATTAACATCTGCCCCAAATCTACAAGATCTATTTAGATGAAGTAATTCATAATTGTTGATAAGGATCATTCGATCGTGGACATACCAATCAATCTACAAAGACAAATCTTGATGCCGAAATTTATATGATTTTGAGTCCATCGAGATCAACACTTAAAATATCATTGGAATCTTTGGACATCAATTAAATCCCAAAACTCTCAAATATGGGTGTTTATAGTCAAATCGGCGTCTGAACGGCCGGATCTAATGAGCCTAAGATCTCATAATTACTTCATTTGGGCATCCAAATGCTCAAAATACATCAAATGATCAAAGGAATCATCTGAGCGTCCGTCGAGGGAGTGGTATGGGCCTTACATGAATTTCAGAATGCCCCTCCTCCCATCTATAAATAGGCCTTCATTCCTCACATACAGAAGGGGCCAAGTGAAGTGAAGTGAAGAAGAATGAAACAAGTGAAGAAGAGGAGGTGCAGAAACAAGAAAGAAGAGGAAGAGTCCAGAAACAAGGAAGAGGAAGAGTCCAGAGCAGGAAGAAGAGGAAGAGTCAAGAAGGAAGAGAGGAAGAATCAAAAAGGAAGAGTAGCAAGGAGGAAGGAGCTCAAGCTTGAAGATCCTCAGCAAGGTCACACCCACCGGCTTAACCACCATCACCGACCACTTTCATCCCTGATTGTCCATTCCACCTACTACCAGCAACCATTACAACCTGATCGTTGTTACATAGCTGTTTTTCCTCCCTCATATACAATTCTGTAATCTTATATCAGGAAGACTCTGTACTCTGAAACAGATACATAGTGGAAGCTTTTCGCTAGCCGTGGTTTTCCCTCTTCAAAGTTTTCCACGTCGCAGGTGTCTCTTGTTGCTCTTTAATTACATGTGTGTCTTTGGGATCAAAGGTAAGGCGTAAAACTCTACTTGGTGGTTTTAGCATAGCGGTTTGCCGCCGTCGTGGGAAGAAAACCCTTCAACCACAATTCGTGAACATCCACGTTATGGCCAATAGCTGCTTCGTCCGCAGCCAACCAGCTCCGACTCTCATTCTCAAAACCCATCCACGAACCAAGGGCCTTGAGCGGGCAGGGAATCTCTTTGGAAGATCGTGTCCAGTGAATGGAGAGTCTCAAAATAAAATGATCCAGCTTTTGCAAGATTACAACAGCCGCTACTAAACATATCTCCCCAAGATCGTCGTTGCGGGAGGTCAAACGCTCCTCCGACAGGTTCCTCGCGAGGTCGTGACTCTCCGACCTTCACCAGTTCCACTCATCCATGCGTGCGTTACTAATCCACCAATCATTGTTGATAGCTTCACACATGCTCATCTTGTTAATCCGCCTGACATTACGAAGTGCGTAATACAAGATGAATTTCACCTTCAAGATAAATCATCTTCACCCACATGGTTATGAGGAGTCCTCACCTTTATCCATTCTTCAACATCCAATTCCGTAGGTTTCAAGCTTAGAGCATTGATTCCTATGATGGGGCAACGACACACATCGACCATCTGGACTATCATGCATATCCAACGAGCTCGACACACTACTTTGTCGTCTTTCCGTTACCCTCAAAGGGCAAGCTCGCACTTGGTTCTCTCTTCCAAGGGGATCCATCCATACCTTTAACGAACTCGTGGTTCTTTGTGGAGCAGTTCATTCAAACCGGAGAATCATTAAGATTCCTCCCATCTTTCCTTTACGAGCGAGGGTGAATCACTCAAAGAATACTTCAGGTTCTCTAGAAGCTCGCCAAATACTGGGTGAAACACTATTAAGAGGAGTTTTCTTGGAGGACTCGTCCAGGCCTTTCTATTAGGTCATTAATGGGACACGGTCTCATATCCGACTTAGTTCATCGTATAGAAGCACAAATCTCCGATGAAGCTATTAATGCCCATCAAAACAATTTGAACAATATGCAGGAAAGCAAAAGCACCCATGGACCGAGCCCATCAAAAGAAGCGACAAGATTCATGATCTCCCTCCATGACCCCCATATCAACAACGTGAACCAAAAAGACATACACACCGAACACATCTCGTGTTAACCTCCGATGGCTATTAAATGAAGAAAATATCAAGTGGCCATCCATTGAAACCAATTCGAAATCGGGATATTGTCACTTTCAAGCCGTGGACATACTGAGCATGTATACAACTCAAGGAAGAAATCGAGAGACTCATTCAACAAGGATATCTACGGTTTGTGAAGAATCGACCACCTCAAACAAACACACCTCCGTTTGGGGGCAACCGGGACAATCATCATAAACAACTAAATAATCATCAAATATTGGAGAAATTGAAACAATCGCAGAGGATCGATACTACATAATCAAGTTCTCGTTACTCCAAAGAACCGAGTTGAAGAAGTCTCTGTGATCATTCCATCACTTTCAATGACTGACTTAGAAGGAGTCCATATCCTCATCAAGATCCACTTGTCATCAGCGCGGGGATCGGTGATCCTTGTTATAATGTTAAAAGAATTTTGATCGATAATGGGAGCTCTGTCGATGTCTTATTTTACTCAACTTTTCTTAACATGGGCTAGGCAAAAGCTCCAAACTGGACCACTATATGGGTTTGATAATCACCCAGTACGGGCAGAAGGGACAATCACTCTTCCCGTTACCCTGAGAATTCCCTACAAGTGACTCATTTAATACAATTCATGGTGGTCAAGTCAGATATAATGCAATCTTGGAGGCCCCTCCAATCAATTTTCTTTATCACTTGATTTCTCATTTGAAGATAAAATTTCCTACCCGGTGGGGTGGTTTGTGGAAATCAACGCATCAATCATGTTATCTCGACAAGCTCAACCGCTTCCATCACCTTCAAGATTGAAGATTTTAACTTTCGAGATGAAAATACCTCAAAGCTTCCCACAGAGAAGATTTACTCTTAATAGCATTATCGGATGACCAACCATTACGCGTCAAGTGGGATCTTTACTCTCAAGAACAAAGGGAAAAGTATATAAATTTCTTACAAAATCAAGACATATTTGCTTGGAGTCCGATATGCGGGGACCCAATGTAATCACGCACTCCCTCAAAATTAATCCAACGTTCAAACCAATCATCCAAAAGAAGCGGAGTTTTCGATCGTCTTCTATTGACAAGAAGTTAACAAGCTCATAGCGGATTCATACGAAGTGCATTACCCATGGCTAGCAAATGTTGTCATGGTTAAAAAACAAATGGAACATGGAGGATGTGTGTTGATTACGATCTTAATAAGGCACTAAAGGATAGTTTTCCTCTTCCTCGAATCGATCAATTGGTGGGCTTATCCGGACATCAAATGCTCTTTTGGATGCTTATTCTGGTACAATCAAATAAAGATGAACCCAAGATGAAGAGGCTACATTTCAAACATATAAAGGTTTATATTGTTACCAAGTCATGCCATTTGGATTAAAAATCGTGCTACCTATCAACGCCTTATGAATAAGGTTTTAAAGATCTACACAATGGAGGTGTATGTGGATGACATGTTAGTGAAAAGCTTAGAAAAGTCACAACATATTTCAAACTTAGAAGCATGTTTTGACCTTCTCCGACGCTATAACATACGACTTAACCCGACCAAGTGTGCTTTTGGGGTTACGTCCGGAAAATTTCTTGGATTTATGGTAACTCACCGTGGGATAGAGGCTAACCCTGAAAAAATCAAAGCTCTCCAAGATATGATTCCTCCGAAGAATATTAAAGACGTCCAACGTTTGAATGGTCGAATCGCTGCATTATCCCGTTTCCTAGCCCGTTCTGGGGACAAATACTTGCCGTTCTTTAAAATATTGAAGGAGCTAAAATAATAATTTTCAATGGACCGATGAATGAATGTTATGCTTTTGAGCAACTAAAGAATATCTAGCATCTCCAGCTATCCAAACATATTCAAGGAGAAAGCGTTATACTTATATCTTGCGGTTTCTTCAATAATAAGCTCAGTTTTAGTGTGAGAAGAAGATGGGCACAACAACCAATTTATTACGTCGGTAAAATTCTCTCGATATAGAAAGTGTTATCCATTTGCGGATAAAGTGGCTCGGCGTTAGTTTTCTCGTAAAATTGCGTCCATACTTTCAAGCTCACACCATCGTTTACTAATTTACCATTAAGGGCCATCTTACGAAACCATGGGAGGTTAATCAAATGGTGCAGAGAACTGGGATTTGATATAAATTTTCTACCGCCATAAAGTCTCAAATACTTGCGGACTTTATAGTGGAATGCACCAACCAACTCTAGAAGAGCTATCACTACGTCTTTCATCTCCTCAATGGACTCTCTATTGATGGAGCTTGAGATCTTGGTCTTTGGTGCGGGATCCCTTGTTTCCCCAGAAAATAGAGTATGGACTTGCTTAAAATTCCGCAATAACATGGCGAATATGAGGCTCTCATGAGGTTGAGACATTTGCCAAAAAACTTAGTAATTCACACGACTCCACTTGCCTCCCAAGTTGGAGGGATTTTAATACTCATAATCCTCGTGCAATATCTCCACTTGGTAAAATCTCTTCTTACTCATTTCAAGACACATCACATCATCCACATACTACGAGAAGAATACGGTGGCCTCTTGCTAGCTTTACCTCTGAGATCTATTTAAGAGAAAGCATGTTGAAGAAATACATTTTCCTAGTATCAGGGTCATGGGTAATTCAAACTATTGATGAGGAAAAGGAGCGTTAGATGGGCCCGATCCTATCTTTTACAAGAAGGAACCCTTCACGAAGATCCAACTTCCATGACTCGCCTCAGACAAGCTTCAAACTTTGCTATTGGAGGTGAACTATACAAGCGAGCTTTCTGGTCCATATCTCAAATGCCTTCCACCTTGAGGAGGCATTAGTTAAGAGGTTCACTCAGAATATGTGGGAGAACACCTTGGAGGAAGAGCATTGGCCCTTAAAATTATGAGGCAAGGGTTTTATTGGCCTACAATGAAACAAGGCATGGGTTCACAAAAAAATGTGCAAGTTGTCAATTGCATTCTAACCTCCCTCACATGCGCATGCGAACTCTCATCCATTCAAAGCCCTGGCCCTTTGCTCAGTGGGGATTGATATCATGGGACCTTTTGATATCATGGGACCTCATCATTCTTAGCCGTCATTCTCACCAAATGGGTAGATCGAACCACTCGCTAAAATCACGAGGATCAAACAATTTGTCGGAAAAATATAATATGTCGATTGTCTTCTGCAAAGATCATCACTGACAATGGAACTCAATTTACTGGAAAAGTCTTTACGTCATTTTGCAAAGATCTTCACATTCAGCTACTGCATACGGCTGTAGCACATCCTCAAACCAATGGGCAAACCGAAGTTACCAATAGGACCATACTCAAAGGACTAAAAACGTCTTGAAGGCGGGGCAATGGGTTGATGAGCTTCCCAATGTTCTTTGGGCTACCGCTTTCCATCCACCAACCGGTGAGACATATAACTTGTGTTTTGTGCAGCTATCACGGTGGATATCGGGTTCCAAGTCCAAGAGTCCAGTTTTTCATCATAGTAATGAAGAAAAACTCCGGCACTGATCTACTCCCAAACGGATATGGCTACTTGGTGCTTCTATCACCAACGGGTAGCTCACTTCAACGAAGAGTGAAACCTCGTCCATATCATGGGTGACTTGGTCCTGCGAAGTCTAGGTAAAGGCCCTCAATGATAAACTCTCACCTCTGGGATGGTCATGTGGTTATAGCATGGAAGCGCGTTCAAGCTCAAGGACCCGGAAAAGGAAAACTCTCGAACTTGGAATACTAAGAATCTTGAAAATATTAATTAACTCTTCGCATAATTATTATGACTTTTATCTCGTCATCATTTATATGACCTACTGGATTAAAGCTTGTTGTTGTTATTGTTGTTGTTGTTGTTGTTGTTGTTGTCATTTTCTCTTGAAGCTCATAGTGTCTTATGATTATATCATTAGTGAATTCTGACTTTGTTCTAACAAGATTTGCTTTTCTTTACTTTTCCTCCCACTTGAGAAATATACAACTCATGTTACATCTCAATTGGGACATGATCAATCCCAGGGACTTGATCGGATCTCTTCCATCTGAGTTAATGTCATCGAAGCTTCACACAACAACCGTCAAAACATGGTGGACTTCACCTCTTCCATGCGGGTTAATGTCGCCGCAAAACCGGCGACAACCGGGAAGGTCAAAAGGTCCTTGTGGACTTCACCTCTTCCATCAGTTAACGTGGTCTCGACAAAGCGGCCTGATAGTTCCGCATTTAATGCAAGCTCTTCCACGTTAAAACGTCGAGTCACTCGAAACAACCCGGATGGGTCAAAATCCCGGCGGTTAATTAATCTTCGCATTGCGTCGTGAGTCAGCTCGACACAACCTCGGATAGGTCAAAGATCTCGCTAGCCAACCATGTATGGTCACCATGCCGATTGCCGGTCCGCTGACCATCGCCGTGCAATCTCGCGTTACCACCATCTTATGGTCATCCCGCTACCTGCGGCACATCACCTGACTACTCGCCCTTGCGGCGACCCCTCGGTGCCGCCGCTACTAGGTCACGCTCGCCATCTTACGCCTCGACTACGGTTCGTCGCCTCGAATATCAAATCCGCGTCACCACCATTTCGCGGTTATCCTGATTCCATTATCATCTTATAGTCTGGTGATCGCCTCCGAACCCGGTCCGGAGCCTTCAGAATCGACGGCCGATGCCGCCTCAGAAGGTCGATGAGAACCGAACGCGTCGATCCGATCGCCTCCACTTTAACCAGGCGGTAGCGAACCCGCGGCATATCTGAGTCTGATGATCTCTCCCCTCCACCCTCGCCAACCACCTGTACCACGGTTGTGAGCCTCGCCTCAACGGGCCTTCACGAATCTCCGGCGTGTCATGGGCCTGATCGCCTCAACGGACGGTCCTCGGTAACCGGAACCACCATATCTGGGGCCCATCGCCTCCAACCGGACGGTCGGCGGTCGTCGGAACCACGATACCGTGGGCTTGATCGCCCTCCCACGGGCCGGTCCACAAACCGGAACCACGATATCCGTGGGCCTTGATCCTCTAACGGACGGTCCAGTGGTGGAACCGAACAGCATTATCTGATGGGCCTTGATCGCCTCCCAACGGGGCCGGTCACGGAACGTGGCCGGGACCCATCGTCGCTCTCCACGACGGTCCGGCGGGGCGGCCGAACCTATCATACTACCTCACGGACGGTCCTGGCGTAACGGAAACGGCGTATCGTGGCCGTCGCCTCACAACCCATTGACGTGGCCGTCGCGGTCATCTGGTGCGCATCGCCCTCCCCGGACGGTGACGGCGATCGGAACCGGCAATCACAGAGTGGGCGCCTCATTCCTTAAGGTCAGAATCCGGACCAGGCGATCACCGTGGGAGATTTCCGATCGCCTCCACGACCACTCTTGATCGCCTTCTTGATTTTCAGGACCCTCTCAAGAAGAAGGAGAGGAAAGGTGTCTCTCCCTCACCACAGGAGGATTTATAGCCCTATGGACAAAGGGTAAAACCTCACGGATCAAAAAACACAAAGCCAAAAATTCTCAAAACCCACAAATTCTGGCCCCGCGGCGCACCATGGTATAGACCATGATGCCTCCAGTGGCATGGCCCTCAACCATGAAAGTGATACCGAGAGTAGCAATTAGGCTCGGTGCCTCTCCGCCTATTCGACCAATTTGACCCAACGTGTGGCCCGAACCTGAATGGCCGACCACGGATATGACCGGCGATGACCCAGATATTGCTCATGGCGATAACCACCCGCCCGGCGCCGTTCGCGAACCCGACCGGCTGGCAGCCCGCTATCGACCCACGCGCTCTTGCATCGCGCTGCCGAGATTTGACGATGGCCCGGCCCCATCTTTTAAGCATGGCCAACGCCGATCGCCAACCCGCTCCTCGAAAACTTCAATTCGTTATTTTGGTATTTGACATATATTTTGGATGATTAAGCATCCAAAAATAGGAAAACATGACTCTTAAAAAATCTACTCAAAACAAATCTTGATGTCGAAAATTTATATGATTTTGAAAAGCAGATCAAGCTTAAAATATCATTGGAATCAATTAAATCCAAAACAGCTCTGTGGGGTGTTTATATAATCGGCGTCGAGCGGATCTAATGAGCCTAAGATCTCATAATTACTTCATTTGGGCATCCAAATGCTCAAAATACATCAAATGATCAAAGGAATCATCCGTCCATCGAGGGAGTGGTATGGGCCTAATTTAGAATGCCTCCCATCTATAAATGGCCTCATTCCTCATGAAGGGGCCAAATGAAGTGAAATGAAGAAGAAGAGCAAAAGAAGTGAAGAAGGGAGGTCAGCGAAAAGAAGAGGAAGAGTTCAAAGAGGAAGAAAGCGGAAGAGTCAGAAGAGGAAGAAGCGGAAGAGTCAGAAAGAAGAGGAAGAGTCCGAAAAGGAAGAAGGAAGAATCAAACAAGAAGAGGAAAAGCATAAAAAGGAGGAAGCTCAAGCTTGAAGATCCTCAGCAATCCACCACCCACGGGCATCATAATCAAATTTCCTCGCATCTCCATAAATCTACCAGCCATTGCTGATCGTTGTTGCATATTTTTTTCCTCATAATTCTTATCTCGGGAACTAGCCTGAACAGATACATAGTGGAAGCTTTTTTTTAGGCCAGTGGTTTTCCCCTCTTTTGGTTTTCCACGTTAAAATAGGTCTCTTGTTATTTCTTAATTACCTTGTGTCTTTGGACTAATCGACAATAAAGGCTAAACTTTTACTCTCGTGGTTTTAGCATAACAATGTTGGTCAATTCTCTCTAAAAGTAAATTAGGGACCATAATTACCTAATCATGATATGAAATCTTGATCAAGCTCATTATTATTTTCCTTACCACCAACTTTAAGCTAATGGCAATTACATCAACTCTAAATATAAATTATTACTACCATATCTAATCATTTAATGACTATTATTAATCATAAGTTCTCTCTCGCGTTGGGAGATAATCAACTAAATGCTTGCACTTATGGAAATCATATCTAATGTCTCACAAAAGAAAAATATCAGTAATGTCTATTTTCAAACTCATCAACCTTTCAAAAAATTGGCACGACACTAATCAAAACTCTCTTAATGAGAGATTGGGTGCAGATTTTTGAAAACCATAATTGAATAATTATAATTTAATTTTCACAAATTAAATTTTCGATGATCTAATTTTTAAACAAAATTAGAAACACTCAACAAGTTAATATCAAATTATTCAAATGAAATTAAAAAGAAATGAAACTACCAAAAAATAAATAAGTAAATCCTATATATTTCATCTATTCACTTTTTTAAGAACCACGCTGCCTCATATACATAATTACAGTTGGAAAATTGCATCAACTTCTTAAAATTATACACAGGTGTGGTTCAACCAACTAGACAAGTATGCCTTATCTTCAAAAGCTTTAAATGCATCCCTACTCTCCAATTAACCCTTACTTCAATCGACACTACTTTTCTGCCCTAAAATGAAATCCCTTGGCTCCTTGACATCCTATGTTGATAGAATCCATAGTAACTTCATCAACATTACAAACAAACTAGTAATGTGCAAACACATTTTCTTCACAATGTGTTCGTTTCCAACAAGGATGAAAATGATGATGAGGAATTATTATTAACCATAGATTTTCCTGCATTACCATCAACTGTGTAATATGTTTGCGTGAAACTTGTTAATTTATGATTTATTTTAAAATTACTAATATTTTATTTGCATTTCCTCGTAGTGCTACAATTCAAGTTATCATTGTTTTTCTTAATGAACCTCCAAATGCCTACAGTTACGTGATGAGCCTGTCAAACATCTGCAGCTCTAAAAACCATAGATATAAAACAAATTACAAAAATCAATAGTAATTTTAAATATAAAAAATGTTCATAAATGATCATTCTGAACACTTAATTAGGAAAAAAATAGTTAGGAATCAGACCTCAATACAAAGCCTCCATTTACTATTCCCAGTCACAAAGAAATGTACCGGAAGAAAGGCTGCAAAATATGATCCAGCCATTGCAAGGATTGAAACTCTACACAAATAAAAAGGTATTTAAACCTTTTTTTTGTGTATGTATGGCATGAAAGATAAGAAATCTAAAGTAAACAAATTTTCCAAAGATGAATAAGAACCGATCATTCATTCAAAACACGGATCTCAACTAAACAAACCAGAAGATCAGCTGCCAATTTTTTCAAGTAAAAAAAAATAAAACAAATTAGAATCTTTAGCAAAGAAAGTTAAAATACAAGTATACTAACATTAGTTCTATTAACCTTGCATAAAGAAGTTATTAAATAGCCACAAGAAATTCTGAAGTTGAAGACATGAAAAATTAGGCCAAAGAGTGGAAGTTTCACAAATCAGTAACTACACAAAGTGTATATAAAAAATGAAAATTAGAAATCGCCTCATGAAACAGATTAGTAGAGCTGAGAAAATAATATGGTCAAGTTAGCTAAACTGAGGTGAGTATATTGGGGCGTACTGGTGGTAACTTAGCAAAAAATTATGTAAAACATGTTTAAAAAAACTAGAGTTGGCACCGCATACAAAGCTCAAAAGGATCAAATGGAGAAGGATTCATAAATTAGCACCAAATAATTGGGAAATTGTTATGATGATGATAAATAAAAGAACAACCAAAACAAATGAAAGAAAGAAGCAACCAAAACAAATAGTTTAGAATGCAAAATATTAGATGGCTTACATTTTTCAAAAAATCCAAAATACAAAATTTTCATAGATTACAATTCATTATGCTTTCCAGACAAATCGTATCGCTAAGCGTCACGTCCCTACCATTATGAAAAGTTCTTACCTTAGTGGAAAAGAATCCCATATCTGATCAACACCCGAAGCACCACAAAGGAAACAAATATATATTCCAATTCCAAGGATTCGATTAGCGAGTGAATGAGTCCTAAAGTTCCAACAATAATATTAAAAAAAAAAATCAAAGTTTGCAGTGACAAAAAATTCCGATATAGCTGAGCACGATGAACCAACAGAAATCTGAAATTCTCGATCCAAAAATCTCACATCAACACCAGCAGCCTCAGTTAACGTCGGAGTTATGTCCAGCAAATCCTTCCTGACTAACCAATAATCTAATTAGGTCTTGAGAATTCAGAAGACGATGTCCCGCAACAATGCAAGCCAAACAAAAATTTAGGGATAGAGGAAGGAGAATGAATACAGTTGTAGCTTCTTGGGAGGCTCTTGAATGGAGTCTGAGGAGAGGTACTCCTCTATGTTTAGACGGTCCAGATCGGCCTCCGAGCTCGAAGCCATGGCAGAGTTCAAGATAGAGAGAGAAAGAGAGGGGGGCCAGAAGCTTGCCTTCTGCTATGGCCCTGAAGAACTTTATCCAATGGACCTGTTCTGAGCTGTGATCCTATCAAATAGAACAGTTAACAGAAAATACGCCAAAAATGTGATTTATAAGGTCGTAGGAGCCCTTGTGGAATATTCGGGTAACGAACCGGTGGGAAGTTTGATCGGTCTTTTCCGGCTGCATATTTAATTTTTTAAAAAAATTTACATATCATACAATTCTTATATATTTACATATCTAATATTTAAAATTAAATATTTACTTATTTAATATTTTTTATACTTAAAAATTATATTTTTTATTTTTTAAAAATAAGTAATAATGATATTTTTTTATATGATATTAAAGATTAAAATATTGTATAAGGATAAAAAAATTAAATTTAATTATTAAATATATAAATACATAAAAATTATATGATATATATATATATACATAAGAAAATTAATCAAATTTGAATCAGGCATTTTGAAATGCGATAATCACCGATTTGAATTCATAAAGCCCGTGATACATACAAGCGTAGTTGATCAGAGCTCGAATCGACTGGATCAAATTTATCGCATGAAAATGGATCACGATCCGTCAAATGGTCACCAAAACGACATATTTATAGTCGGTCGGCTCGTCAAATGAATCGATCAAGATCACCCAACATCATTAAGGCACCCGGATCATCAAAATACGCGTCGATCGAGGGATCATGGGCCGTCATGGAGTGGTTGGAGTTTTCCATGAATTTACAAGGCCGCCACTCCCAAAATCTATAAATAGAGCTTCATTCTTGAGGGACCATCGATTTGAAGATCGAGAGCTCGAGAACCACCTTGGCCGACGATCTATCCTACACCACCAGTGGTGCACGAAGATCGGGGCTTTAGATGCCCCAGAGGACTAGAAAAGACCCTTCGCTCCTCACAGATCAAGAGGTTGCTCCCGAAGATCGTTCTGCCGCTTTTGGGAAACTTTTCCCGGTTGGGTTGAGATTTTAGACTCATATTGTTTCCGAAACATCTTCTTCTCCAACGAGAAATAAGGACCAGATCTTTGAACACATAGTGAAAGTTCTGGGCGGAGGCCGTGGTTTTCCTGGTTTTCCTATAACCCGT
Source organism: Cymbidium sinense (assembly GCA_021442155.1). NCBI lineage: Eukaryota > Viridiplantae > Streptophyta > Magnoliopsida > Asparagales > Orchidaceae > Cymbidium > Cymbidium sinense. Next base: position 103,939 of record JAKCPB010001695.1, read on the forward strand.
GTTCATATCCCTGCATGTTGGATAATTTTGGGCTGACGAAGATCTCATCTCGGAAAATTAACGCATAACAGTTTGGCCGTCTGTGGAAAACAGTTCCCATTGTATATCTCCAATATGGTTGGTAAGCGGGTTTGCTCCAACGCTCCTCATTCTCGGGATCAAGGGGCCAAGTCTCCAACACTTCTACATAGCACTTTGTCCCGGGTGAGTCCCCCTCTTTGGAAGATCGCGTTCAAGGATGGAGGATTCCCAGGCGAAATTCTTGACTCTGCGAGAGAGGGCCGCAAAAGCGTTCCAACGCTGGAAGAGCCACGGGTTCTGCGGCCCAAGATAATCCGATTTTCTTCACGAGAATGATTGCAGGAATGCGGATCAAGTAGAACCCGCGGCACCACATCCAGATCTTTGAACTTACGGATCCACTCCACACCACTCACCGTGTCGGTGAAACTCCACGTCCACCTGCGATGAACTACGGCGGGTGTAGGAAGAGTTCCCGTCAATGATCCATTCTCCTCTTCTTCAAAACTCGTCCCAGATCATCTCAAATACCCGATTCGAGATTCAAGCTTTGGACCCTTATGGCACAACCGTCCATATGAGCATATCGATCACTTTCGACGATCATGCACATTCGGCGTAAAATGACTGTCTTGTGTATTCCGGCGACTCTCAAAGGACAGCTCATAGGTTCTATTCGCTAAGGGTCCGATCATTTGGAGAGCTCGCTAGATTTTTTGTAGAACAGTTCCTGGCGAACAAGAGAATCATCAGGGATTCATCACATCTCTCCGGAATCCGCCAGAACGATGGAGAGTCCCTCAAAGAATACTTCCGGTTCTCCCTCAAGCACAGTCTGGGTAGATCCGAACTTTTGAGGCTTCTGAGGACTCCGCCGGGATACTTATTCATCATGCGGGACAGTCCATTCTATCGACTGGTCCACCGAATAGAGGCACAAATCTCACGTGAGCTCGGTGCTCATCAGGTTTGAACCACCAAGCGGCAAAGGGAAGAAGGTTCCCCAAGGTGATGTTCAAACATCTCAGAAAAAGAAGAGAGGCAGCAACCTCCCCCCAAAACCTCCTTAGCAGCGACCTCAGATGACTCAATCAGAGAGGAAATATACTCTCAACCGTTGCAAACATCCTACTTGTGAAGAGGATAGCGTCAGTGGTCGCAACCTTTAAAACACATTGGAAATCAAGAGAATTACGCCACTTTCACCATGAGTAGGGCACACCAAGAGTGCCACCCAAGGAGGAGATTGAAAGACTAATCGTCGAGGTCAGGCCGTTTTATACAAAACCGCTCGTCCCAAATCTTTGGGGCAACTCGGAGGAACCGCCAGCGGTGGAGATAAAACAATTGCGGGAGGGCGGTGTTGCTCAGCAAATATCCATTGCCCTTGAGAGAGCGAAGAAGTCTCGGGTTGACCATTCTATCACCTTTGATGATTTAGATCTAGGGGCCATCCATCAAGATCCCCTTGTCACGGTCTGGGTGATCCATGCTTCAATATTAAAAGGATATTGATCGACAATGGGAGTTCGGTTGATGTTCTTTTACTCCACTTTCCTTGCATGGGTATAGAAAGCTTCAACCCGCCGGTCCCTGTATGGATTTGATAATCGCCGGTATTAGTGGAAGGGACAATCGGTCTTCCGTAACTCTTGGAGAATTTCCCGACCGCAATCCACTTGATACAATTTATTGTAGTCAAGTCGTCCATACAATGCAATATTTGGGAGACCTCTCCGGATATTGGTTACGCCGTACTCACCTCAAGATGAAATTCTACACCGGTGGCATCGGCGCATGGTAAGTGGGAATCACAGATAAGCGTATATCAAGCAAGCCCACCATTTACGTCGGTAACCCTCAACATCGAGAAACCCACGAGATGAGGATGCCTCGAAGGGCTTCTCCGGTTGAAGATGTAATTTGTCTTCCTATCTCGAGTTGATCCATCGAAAAGTGAAGGTGGGATCGTTCTTTTCATCGATCAAATCGATCGTGATTTTTCTGCGTAAAATCAAGATATCTTTGCCGAGCGCGCTCGATATTGGGCATTGACCCGGAAGTCATTACGCACTCCCTCAAAGTTGACTCAACCTGGCCTGTCTGAAGAAAAGAACCTTACGAGCGATTGGTCATAGAACAAGAAATCACTTACGGAAGTCAAGTTCATTCGAAGTCTACTTCCCCTGGTTGGCTAACGTAGTGTTCAAGAAGGCCGGTTCTGGAGAATGTGCATCATTACGCGACCTTGTCGGTGCCCAAAGATAGCTTCCCCTTCCTCGTATCGACCAACTAGTTGATGCGACATCAGGACATCAGATGATGAGCTTCATGGATGCCTATTCTGGCTACAATCAAATCAGGATGAACAAAAGCAGATGAGGAAGCAACATCCTTCCAAGCAGATAAGGGGACTATCTCTATCGTCATGCCATTGGACTAAAAATCTTTGGAGCAACATATCAATATGAATAAGATCTTCAAGGATCTTATAGGCACAATATGGAGGTGTATGTTGATGATATCTTTGGTGAAGAGCAAATATCACATATTTGATCTGCAGTGCTTTGACATTCTTGACACTGAATGCGGCCGCAAGTGCATTTTGGAGTTTCCTCACAAATTCCTAGGCTTCATGGTCACTCGGTGGGATAGAGGCCAACCCGAGAAGATAAAAGCACTCAAGGATATGTCACCTCAAGAACGATCAAGGAAGTCCAACGCTTGTGGAAGGATTGCGACTTTATCGATTCTTGGCCCTTCGAGATAAGTATCTACCATTCTTCAAAATCTTAAGGGTGCGAGGAAATGGATTCCTGGGCGGATGAATGTCAGCTTTTGAAACACTTGAGTCTATTTAGCTTCCCCTCATTATCAAAGCTATCGAGAGAAGTTATCTATCTTCTATTTCTTCTCATCGTAAGCTCCGTCGTCTGAGGAGAATTCATTACGACCCATTTACTATGTCGAAAATCCTTTCGATCAGAAGGACGCTATCCACTTGAGATAAGGCGTTTAGTGCATTACACGAAAAACGTACTCGCCCACACCATCAGCACTCATCTTCCATTAAGAACTATTCTGCAAAAGCGATGTATGGAAGGTTGATGAAGTGGTCGGTCGAGCTTGGAGAGTTTGACATTCATTTTCTTCCACGTCCTGATATAAAGTCACAAGTGCTCGCTGACTTCGTTGTAGAATATACCATCCCATCACCACCTGAACAAATCATTCATCACTCCATGACAAATCAATGGACATTATATGTTGATGGAGCTTCAGGTACTTCCGGTGCGGGAGCAGGAATTTTGCTTATCTCCCCAAGTAAAATAACTTTAGAGTCAGACTTCTAAAGTTCCGACCACCAATAATGTCAGTCTGAGGCCAAGTGGGACTAAAACTGCCATTGGTGAGGTCAGAACTTATACACAAACTCACGGACTCAGAGTTGAAGGAGACTTGATACCGTCATCCATGACTTCCGATGCAGTCTTTTGGCAAAGTCACTTCTTTCGAGACCCATCGATAACTCATATTCTAAGGAGGCGAACACGCGCGGATGCCCTCTCCAAGTTAGCCACAACAGCGACATGAGATCTTTTCAAGAGAAAATAGAGGACATCCACTTTCCCGGTATTCAGGCCGCGGGTGATACAATCTCTGGAGGACCCAAAAGAATCTTCATGGATTGACCCGATCATGTCCTTTCTTCAAAGCGGGGCCTTGCCGACCCCACCGATCTATCCGTCTCCGGCGTGGTGACTCACTTCACCATGTCGGTGATGAACTCTGGCGGTCCTTCTTGGGGCCTACTTAAAGTGTCTACCACCTTGAGGCTACTGCAATGGGAGAGGTTCATTCGAATTTGTGGTGAACATTTGGGAGGAAAAGCCCTCGCCCTCAAAATCATGAGGCAAGGTTTTTTCTGATGAAGAAGGATGCATTGGAGTTTGTAAAGAAGTGTAACAAGTGTCGGTTACATTCCAATCTCACTCATCTCGTCAGAACTCACCACAATCGAGCGGTGGCCCTTTGCTCAATGGGGATCGATATAATGGGACCCTTTCCCATTGCCGGGACGAAAATTCATAATCTTGGGGTTGATTACTTCTGAAGTGGAAGCTGAGCGCCAAAATCACCAAATAAATGCCAAGCAATTTGTGCGGAAAAATATTTATTGTTTGGCATTCCAAAAAAAATCATCATAATGGGGCGAGTTCACGGAAAGACATTCACATCTTTCGCCGGGGGCATATCAGTTAATCCACAGTATCCCATCCACGGGCAAATGGGCAAGTCAATGACAATACTAAAGGGCTAAAGACCACGGCCCGAACCAGCGGGGGCAATGGGCGAACTATCCAATGTTCTTTGGGCTACATCAGGACCCTGGAGAAAGCACATCGTGTTTGAGCGAGGTATTATTCCGGTCGACATGAGGTCCGAGCCCTAGAACCCATAACTTTGATCCCGACGACGATAAGCTTCCATCGGATCTCCCAGAGACCGCGACATGTCGACTCAGAATGGCTTCCTATCGGAAAGGATTGCTCGGTTTCAACCAGAAGGGTAAAGCACGACCAATATTTGGGGACCTCGTCCTCAGTCTCGACTCAGAAAAAAACAGAACAAACTCTCACCGGTTTGGGAAGGCCGTATGTGGTGGTGTCTAAAATCAAGCACAGCGTTCAAGCTTAAGGATAGTATGGGAAGACTCTCCCACGCACGGAATGCTACAAATCTCCGGAGTACTAGTGATGTATCGACTTTTTTTATTCTAGTGAATGCGGAAAACATTATCATCGTGTATGTTTGTATTACAATTATTGTTATCGAATTAAACATTTATCGATACTCTATTTGTCATACTTATTGTCCAACCTTGGCATCAATGTTTGGATTTATGTTTCTATCTATGTTAAAGTTCTACTTATTGTGACTTTTTCTTGCTTATGCTTGCATTTTAAAACACGACTCAAGAGATCATATTGTTGTATCTCATTCGTAAGATCGATCCCAAATTTGATTCGATCTTCTATCTGAGTTAACATCGTCAGTAGCCTCGATAAACAACCTTGGATAAGTTGGCAATCCTCATAGGCTACAACTTTCTCCATAACAGTTAACATCATCGAGTACTCAGATACCTGGGATAGATCGAGAGGTTACAGAGAACCTCATAAATATATTCCGTGTTTGTCATCAACGCTTCGGTAATGATCTTAGAATAGATCGAATTATCTAAAGGGATTCAGATGATCTCTTCTACGAATCTTTATCATCGGTACACTTTGACACACAACTCGAAATATTCACAAACAATTTTTGTGGATTGTTAATATTTCTCGAGAACATACAAGTCAATCAACCGATAATATACAACAGCATTTGAACATAAAGGAACTACAACTACACAATCTTGATGGTCTCATCGTAGATGATGAAGAACTATCTCGAGTCATCCTCGTCATAGAAGGGTCGGAAGCTAGGCTAGGAGAAAGGACCTCAACACCGACTCAGCTTGCGTCATGCGTGTCCCCGAAACCTCGGATGAAGCCTTCATCAACACCGCCTCCAAAGCCTTCCTCTCATCATATCGTGGTCTCGGCCTCACGGCGTGATCCTTTATGATAGTCTTGAAGGGCGCCGAGTTCTTGAAGTCCTCCACGGCGTGATCCGCTCCGCTTCTGCGAGATGCCTCTTTCTCACGAAAGCGGCGTAACTCTCGGTTCTTTGCCTCAAGACCGAAACCTTCTGAAAGATCTTGGATCCTGCGTATAACCAACCTCATTCTAGCCTCCACTAATTCATCCCGAGTCAACTTCCGTGAAAAGAGAGAAATTGAGTCAACTGTCCCTCATCAAGTTGATTCTCCACGAACATCTTTTACTTTCTCCACATACCGCTTCTTATATTCACCATGGAGAAACTTGACCTTCACGAACTCAATTCGGTCATTTGACCTGTTCATTTTCAAGTCAAGTTCTTTCTTCGATATCAAATAAGAAAAATTACGTTAACCAGGAAATGGGAAATAAAAGATGATGAAACGAAGATTTAGGTTCTTGACATCTTTCGACCACGCGAATGATTCAACACGTCCTCGAGAATGAAGATCCTTGGGGGCGACTACTGAAGGACGACTCTTTTCGCTATATCACCATCACCTCTTCGCTCCTTTTCCTCTTCTCTACGGGTCCTTCGGGAAGAAGCGGAGGGCGCTTGGGAGATCATGAAACCTCTTTGTTGCTTTCTCAAGCATAAGACTCGGGATGAATAGAAAGCCCGCCTCGAACAAAGATTCCTCCCAAATCTTTATATCGAATCTCAAATCGAAGATCTTCAATATTCTGAATTTTCGTCATGAGATATCTTCATCACCAACAGATGGGTAAATCTCGCTTTCCCTCACTCAGAAGACCCATTCTTCACAAAAGAATCTACCCAACTCTTGGGAGGATCCTTCATCCAGGAGGTCAAGTAGCCGACTCTGGGTGACGACCATGTGCATAGTAAATTTTATCCGCACGAGTAATCGATAGTCAAGTCGCCATCTCGAAAAGACTATAAGTCCCATCGTCGTCATTGCCCGCTTTGGAAATGCAAACCACATCGACAAAATGGCGATCATCTCGGGGATGGGAAAACCGCAATCCGCCCAAACTCATCTCGTAAGTGGTGAAATACGTGGCGGTGGGCTCATCGGACTTCTTGGACACTTAAGAACCAAATCATTGAAAATAATATTTTTCCGAAGCGATCAATGTGATCGACGACTCTGAATCTTGGTCCTCCCATTTTTAGAAGGTTCCCTGTCCCGCCTCGTTACAAGGGTGGGACGTGTCTCTTTCAAAGATTCTCACCCATCTACAAACACCAAGCACTCAGTGATCGAGATGAAAATTATTCAAGGAGGTGCCCAAACTCCCATCGGGGAGGCATGCACTCTGGCTTGGTGGAGATGAGGGAGGTGGTTGATCCAAGAAGAGTGCTCAAACTCCCACCGGAGGCACTCTGGCAGTGGAGATGAGGAGGTAGAGGTGGATCCAAAAGAGTGCCCAAACTCCCAGGAGGCATACTCTAAGAGGAGAGGAGAGAAAGTGTCTTTCCCTCTTACCTGGGGGTTTTATAGACCCCTTCTAGGGGCAAAAGCGTAAAACCGCTCAAAAGCAGTCAAAAGCTGGCGTTCGTGGGCCATGTCGCGCCCTAGCGCCCATAGCGCCATGGCGCTTCAGCACATCTAAAGCAAACCATGCAGCCGCAGCAGCTCGTACCAAGCGCTACATCATATCAGCGCGCCCAGCCATGCGCCATTCTTACAGAACCGGTCCGTCGGCTTGCCGGTCACCGGGCCTCGGCCACGGGTCAAAACCAGCCATCGGCTGGTCAGCGGTTACCCTCGACCGCGTGGCAGCGTCGGTCACTATCGGCCAGCGTTCAACCAGCCGATCAGACCGACCATACCATTCCACGTTCTCGACCGCGGAAGCCGCGCTCGTTCATGACCGCAGAGCGATCGCCCGCTCCGGGGCCCATCTGTGCAAACCGTCGACCCACTCCACCGGCCACTGAACCGCGCCAGATCCGCATCCGCGACCAGCGGACCAGGCGCTTCAGCGGCTGGTGCGTCGCCACGCCATGAGCGGCTGGCTATGCCGCCGTGGCACCGCGGCCGCCGAACCCCGTTCGGGATCGATCCATAACCTCAAAATATCTACCTATCGCATTTGCGGCCCGCGCACTTCGGTTATAATATTGTCTTTGTTATGAAGATCTTTCTCAAAATCGTTGATGGACTCTCAAATTTCATTGAAGAATTTCTTTATTTTCAAGTATTTTATATTTTGGATGGCAGATGTCACCCAAAATAAGAAATATATCTCGAGAAAATTAATCGATCAAACGAATCTCGCATTTTGAAATGCTTTCTAATCACCGATTTCGAAACTTACATCAAGCGGCTCGATGAGGCGAACACATAACATAGCGTCGGTACCAGATATTTCGGATGCATGAAAATGGATCGATCCGCCAAAAGCGACATATTTATAGTCGGTCGGCTCGTCAAAGGCAATCCAACGAATCAAGATCATTCACATCATTAAGGCACATCATCAAAATACATCGTCGATCGGGGATCGCATCGGCGTCAGATGGGAGTGGTTGGAGTTTTCCACAATTTACAAGCGCCACTCCAAAATCTATAAATGAAACTTCATTCTCTAGGGGCCGGAATCGATTTGAAGGAGAGAAACCATGGTCGACCTTGGCCGCGACAATCTATCACCACACCGGTAGTGCACGAAGATCGGGAGCTCGCCTTGGAGATCGCCAGGACTAGAAAGACTGGGTTCTTTCTCTCACGAAGATCGAGGTTGCTCAGGAAGATCGATTCACCCGCTTTTGGGAAACTTCTCCTGGGTTGGAGTTGGCCAGATATTGTATTTTCGACTCAAATATTTTTTCTGTAAACACCTTTTTCTCCAGACGAGAAGCGAAGGACTATCTTTGAACACAATGAAAGTTCTGATCTGGGCAGGGTGGTTTTCCACGGGTTTTCCACCGATAACCCCGTGTTCATATCCCGTGTGTTGGATAATTTTTGACTCACGAAGATCTGATCTACCTAATAAAATTCTCAGCAGACATATATATATAAATCCATCTTTTTTTTATAGCATTATATTTCAACTTAGGTATTGAGATTTAAATTATAGCTCTAAGATAACTTAACTTAATGGTTAAAAGCTTATAATTTCAACTAAAATGTTTTGAATTTAAGTTTTGTATATATATTATATGTATAAATTTATCATTAAATTAGCTCAAATATAAAAAAAAAAAAAAAGATTTATATTATAGAAAGGATTTACATAAAGCTAAGTATATTATGACAAAAAAATAAATGTATTTTTTATAATGATAAATTTAAAAAAAAATTTGTTTTTTGAATAAAGATTTATGATGATACATTTTAGAAAAAGAAAAGAAAATTTATCAATTGTACAATAGATTAATGTAGAAAATAATTTAGAAATTAAATTTGAAAAAAAAATCATAGATGTATAAATAAAAATTTAAAGTCTTAAAAGACTAATGATAATAAACAATTTTAATCAAGTATTATATTATTCTTATTTCAAGAGGTATAAATGCTTATAGTTTTTGCAACTTTAAGTGAATCAGATTAAAGTTTGATTGATTATATAATAAAGAACCAAACATCATCACATCAATATCATAAAATCCATTAAATTTTATTCTAAAAATATAAATATTAAAAACTGTGTAAACATAAGCACCATATGAAAATCTGGTATGATTAAAAAGCATAAACATTTATTTGTATACACATTATCATTTAATTAAGAATAAATAAATGAAGTAATGAATAATAGTAGCAATAATTGTATGCTAAAATCATTCTCTAATCATAGTAGGATAGCTGTGGTAGTATTAGATTAAAAATTAATATTAGTGTTTTTTTTTTGCACAATAATTGAAGTTATGTAATAATTTTGATATTATTATGACTCTAAAATAAATTTTTTTGTAAATTTAAAATTATAAATTGTGAATAATTATATTACATAAAAATCATGAGAGTTATTGAATGAAAAGCCACAGAAAAAAAAAAAGGATAGTCATTTAGAGATCTTGAACAGAAATAATAATAAATCAATAAAGAGGGAGTATGGGGTTAATATGAGAGCTGCAGAAGAAGAAAGAGGAGATAGAGCCATGTAATAATAAAAATATTAGGAGCTGTCTGGTAAAAATTACTATATTTACATTTCAATAGAAATAATATGTAACAATAGATTTAAATTGTGTGCAACTTGGGCTGACCAGAAAGACATTTGGGTTAGGTCAGCTCACAAAATTTAGGATTTATTTGAGACAACTATATGAAAAAATAATGATAAATCTATTACAAATTTATGATTTATAAAAGTGAAAATAGCCCAAAAAAAAAAAAAAAAAACATTCATGTTTGCTATGCATTTGAAGATTTATGATTTACAAAAGTGAAAAAATTCATAAATCAATCAAATGGTGGGATTTAACAAATTTTAAATTCAACCAATAAAATGGAAAAAAATCAAAACAATAGAATTTAAAATCCCAAAAATCTATTTGACGAGATTAAAAAGCTAAATCTTGCATAAATTCTGCCGAAAATAAAATGCCAAACAGCCCCAAAAACAGTTGCTTCCATATAAAAGGTAGAATCACATTAAACCCATTTTTGTGATGGCTAATTCCATTGGGAATAGAGCAGTGGTGACCTGCATCTCTGTTTTTCTCAAAGTTGATATCTTGCTACATATAGAGGATCACCAATATTTATTCATAAACCATTAATGATACAGCATTTTCTCTGATGCTCTCTACTGAGCTATATATCGAACTATATTTGGTAAATTAATTGATCATACCATTTGTTTACCGCTTGGTCATGAGATATATGCTATAGGCCACTGCAACTCCGGTAACTGCGACACCTGATGCTATAAACTTTGTCCTGGAAAGGGCGGCGCTCCTACTAGGAATTTGCAGGAGAAGCTTCAGCTGCATCAGATGTCACAGGGACAAAGAGTGAGGAGAATGTTAAAGATTTAGGTGCTATTTTATGCAAATATGAAAGTTTAAATGTTAAATGGAAGATTTACATACATACACACAAATCTTATGTATTTACATATCTAACATCTAAAGTTAGATATTTACTTATCTGATATTTTTCTATGCTTTAAAAGGTGTATTTCACTTTTAAAAACTAAGCGGTGATGGTACTTTTGATGTGATATTGAAGATTGTGGTGTTATATATATAAAAAATTGAAGTTTAGGTGTTAGATATGTAAATATATAAGAATTGTGTGGTATGTATGTAAATCCCCCAACATATGTAAATATATAAAAATTATGTGTTATGTAAAAAAATGTCCATAACATATAAATGGCTAAATTATAACACGAACTTGTATCAAGTGCCACAATTATTCAAGTCACAGACCAAGAAAAATACTATAATTAGCTCAGTCTAACTTTCTGTGGATCCTGAGGCAGTATGGCAATAGTTTCACATGTTAGTGTAGATTACACTGCCATGATTTGAAGTTTATGAATGAAAATTCGTAGGGATATATCATAATGGAGGAAACTGATAGGTATTCACTAAGAACTCAAGGATGAACTCAAAAGAAATGGGGAATATGATAATTGAACTCACGTCAACAGGCTGCTTCCAGTTCTTCCTGATTCCAGGCAAATGCCCTTTACCCACAACTGCAACAACTGAAGAGTGTTCACTAGCTACTTTCAATAGCGTTGACGACATGTACCTAATCACCATACAAGAAAGAAAATAGAAGCTTGTTTTGAGATAGAAAATTGAAACCTAGTATGCAGAACTTATATAAGAGAACAAAATATCGAGCTGTTAAATGATTAACTTCAGAAAAGAGAATATGGTAGAATTAAAGGAGTATAAAAGAAGAAGATGATACAATTATATGAGTAAGAAAGAGTACTGATCCTCTTATCTTCTAATCTTATAGGTCTCTCTACAAGTTGGTTATGTTGTAATGTTTAATAAGCAGAGCAAAATATAATAGGACATAACACATATGCATAAAAAATGACTTGATTAAGATGTATAAAAAATGACCTTAATATACTTGAATTAAATGAGAATTTGACATATAATAGGACACAATGGAGACGAATGATTCATGTAGCCGGCCCTACTTAGTGGGATAAAGGCTTGTTGTTGTTGTTGTTGAACTAGCATAAATATTACAGACAAACTCACACACACAACACATATGCAAGCTTTGAACCGACAACTCTGAGTTGAAAGGTACTCTCAACCACTAAAGTTACTTGCATAGCATTAGTTATTCACAAGTTTATACTTTGCCAATTTAATAATGACCAATAAATTATACAATGGTAGAAACGTTTAGTTTCTAAAACTGAAGCCACATGCCATTCGATTGTAAAACATTAAACTATTCGATTAAGCTTTTCTACCCTAGTATGGTATAAATTAGATTAAATGTTATTGTTTTAAAATTTCATAGATCATTAAACTAATTTTCCTGCAAACAAAAATATAACCTACACATCAGCTCTAGTTTGTCCTAAGCAAAGAAATATTGTAAGCAAATTCTTTCATCTCTATCAAAAATAAAATATTATTCAAAATTTACTAGATTAACCAATTTAATAGATAGCAATATTATTATGATCTTATTTCATCTTGATGTAATTTCAAGTGTCAAGAAGATGCGTGCCTCTGTTTTTCCCAACTATAATATTAGTTTTCACATGCAAATGTGCAGAGCAATTTGCTAGTGATTCATAAAATAGTGATTTTCAAGGATTTTTAATTTTGCAATAAAAGAGTTAATTTTGGGAAAATACAATTGCAATTATTATTAAGAAGTAGCTTTTAATTATAAATAAATAAATAAAAAGTATAAACTACCTCAAACAAAGTATACCCTAAGGCCACAATGCTTTCAACACAATATGAATGAAAATGACTCATTCCATTCGGTCATGGAAAGTACCTCCTAAAACAAGTTCACCCAAACATTATATATGAAAGGGAGACTGGATTAGTTACAGATTAATCTAATAATTAACCCAAAAAAACAATATCAGATAAGATACTAAAACAATGATAGAAAAATATACTAACATATCCCGCTCATGTAAAACTGTCTCCATGATAGTAGGAAATGCCTTGCTCATCTCTTGAATGACAAGAGTTAGCACGTCAACATCATCCATATCCTTCAGCTAAAGGAAGCAGAATGAACTTACAATAAATAACTGGTAAAAAGAATATGACTTAGAATTGCACTGTTAGCACAAATAAGCATTAAACTATCAAATGCATAGATATATATATGATAGAATGATAGCAAGAGAGAAAGCCGAGGACTGATTGGATATGATATAAGAAAAGATGCAGTACGCAATTACCAAATCTCAACCTATCTTGCATAATAAAGTAAACAAAGCAGGCTTCTCAACCCATCTCTCTGAAAATGAAGGTATTGCTTTAATCCACTTCAGTGAGTAGACAGAAGTTCAATTTCAAAAACTTCTAGAGCTTCTATGTGAAATCCCGGTAGATGATACATGATTCTAGCTGTCTTAAAATACTGTGTTTGGCTAAAATAGTTGCAAAAGACATTGGAGCCCACATCGACATAAGAGAAAATAAAAAATTACTTAATCCGCAACATATGGTGAACATTGTGAGTGCCCATGGCAATCATCTTAACCACAGCAGTACTAGATGTTGTAATGAAGCTACAAGTCTCATCAAAAATCAAGGAAAATGTGTGACATTTGTTTAAATGTATCCATGTACTTGGAGGACATCAGCTTGCAAAGCTCAAGGTCACAAATCATTCTCACCAAGAGCTCGCCTTGAAGAACTTGCTTTCAATATGGAGATGAAGATGATATTATACAAGGTCAAGAATCTAACATTAATATTCATGGATCTGGTTTAAGTAATTTGTGAGAAGGAATACTCTAACATTTGCTTGGATTTATAAGATGATTGAATATTGCATATAACAGAAGCCATGATGGAAAGACAATCAAATATTCATTACTTTCTCCATTTTTCCTATTGTAATGATTAAACTTTTTAATCATCAATGCACCACGATATATAATATTACATTTTATAATACTAAGCCTGGAAGTGCGAGAATTAACACGTTCTCAACATGTTGTCACCAACTTTTATTCAATATGTAAATATGCATTCATCCTTCTCCACTAATCCAGTCTAATGTTCCTTCTTAGCCTCTTTCATATAGGTTAACAAGAAAAATGCCAGCCCAACACACGATCAAAATTGATGGCATGCTTTACTTCTAATCCAACTTCCTCAAGTTTTCACTCTACAATTATTTGAAAAACTGATCGCCTTGAAAGAAAAATTGCAGCCTCCAAAACTTCTAATCCAACATCCTCAAGTTTTCACTCTACAATTATTTGAAAAACTGATAGCCTAGAAAGAAAACTTGCAGCCTCAAAACTTCTAATCCAATTGAAAATACACACCCGACACATGACAATTTCATCAGTTTTCACTCTACAAAGAGAATTATAATCTGCTCATCAAAGAGGGAGCTTCATTAAATCTGGAAGCATCCATATGGAAAAAGAGTTTATCATAGTTTTGTTCTTGAGAAAACAAAGCATTATGTTGAATGGTTAAAAGAATCATGATCAAAGATTTAGTGTAACTGATGTTGGCAATAGTGACACTAATAGGTGCACCTCATGCACATTTAACGAGTTTGCTTGTTTCTCACAAACTTTCTCGAGCATGGCAAGACTTTACCTGAAAGGTCCAGCTTCAGGCGATGAGCATAAACAAATTTTAGAAGTTCCCAAGTGACTGGCCAAAGGGAAAATGATATGCATGAAAATAACAATACATCACAAGGATTAAGGACCAACTTGGAACTTTGAATAAGGATGTCTTATAACATTCAAATCTAAGTCAAATGTTACATCACATAAGCTACACTAATGAAAATTTTAAATATGAGGATTGATATAAAACCTTAGAGAAAAACTTATATATTAGAAAACTACTAGGGATCAAAATAGATGATTTTTAAAAGCATGGACAAAAGTGAACCGAGTTTTATAATTTGGTCAAGAGTGAAGTTTATAGTTAGAAAAAAATATTAGAGCTCATGCACATAGGCAAGTGCCTTTTGCAGAATCTCTTTCTATCATCCACCTTCAAGTGCTGCAATCATAAACCAGCAAACAGAAAGATGGGATCAAGGAAGAGTGGGAGTCGACCCTCCTCTTACAAACGTGTAAATCATCTAAATTCAACCATCCAAGTTTTAAAGCAGATCCATGATAATATTATAAGCCATCTAAATTAAAAGATACTATAAAATAAAAAATAAAAGGCAACTCCCTTCTTCCTCACCTCCACCAATCCCATTGCAAGTCTCAGTTCAATACTAACTACAGTGGGGTTACAAGAAGAATTGAGTAAACATAAAAAAGGAAAGTATATTCTCTCGCCAATCGCATAGTACTGTTACTTTTTCCTTCATTACCTATGATGCTTCCAATTCCAAACACTTTCCCGTAAGGGTCTTCACCATGTCAATGGCCAACTTGAACAAGAACAACACAGCTGGAAAACCCTTTCTTTACTTTCTACAAAACACAAAAGGCATCCATCATTCCATAACTGAGCTTTTATGCTCAAGTGTAATTTATTTTCTTTTTTTGTTTCCTTGAAACACAAACAATTTTTCACATGTTGAAAATTAACCAATAGGTTGGATTTACGCCAACAGAATATGCCACAAAAGTAGTTTGCATATACAAGTAGAAGAAATTAATCTGACCAGCACTCATATCTTGGATGCATCTCCTTCGCTAAAAATAGAAGAAATGAATTGATTGCCAAACTCTCGAAATATTCATTCAATCATTCAATCATGGCAAGTGCAGAGAATATACTAAAAAATATGCAGAGAAAAGCGGGGTAACCTCCAATTTTATGGCAATCAAGAAAAGTTGTGTAAGCTACTAATATGATATATGATATAAACCTTTATTACCCCGTCCTCCTTTCAAACTTCAACACTATAATACTCTATGGCATCTTATTGGAGACACAAAATCTTTACAGACACCAGGGTGGCGCGAACACATGTTTAACATGAATGCTCTTGCCTACTATATCCTGGTTTTATGTCAAATAAATGTTCTTCGGAATTACCTTACTCTCACCTTCTGGCAGAGTCAACTCTTACATATTTTTCAACTATATATTAGACAAGATGTTCAAACACGTGTAAATTATGTCCAATGTTCACGTGCATGAGGTGTATTGTGTTACAAACACACAATATTTGTCATGTAGCATTTTTAGAGTCTATATCCCAAGTCCATATCTGTGTTTCATCGTCCACCATTCTATAATGCATACATAATCAAGGCATTTCCAACTTAATTAGTTAAGAATGAGTTCATACAAAACAAATACCATTGAAACACTATTCAATGAAGCTTACTTCAAGAACTCAGCTCCAGCAACTTCCCAACACTAAAACCAAAATAAATTGGTTACTAACATAAAACCTAGACTACATGATGCATCTATCCCACGAGGTTTCCTTGGGCAATTTTACATCCAACAAATGAGACTTCTCACTCATTGTCAACTGCTTCCATGGATATGATGATTGAAAAAAAATGAAGAACTTGATTATTATGGAAAACACAAAAATAGTTCAGACAATCTAACTGCATAAAATGCCAATTATTTAACATTCCAAAGGCAAATATTCTTAACCTATAGGCAAGGTTTTAAATTATGATTTTGAGTATTGAGGCATTTATAGTCCGTGAGACAAAGCATAAACTGCAAGGCATTTTGAGACATAAATTTCACAATCAACAAAATGTGTAAAGTGAAATACATCAAATTAAGAAGTGAAAAGTAAAATGCTAATATCTTAATATGATAACATTAAATCATGAAGTAAATATTGTCATGCAAACTTAAGCTAACCTATAACAACACAAAATATATTTAATAAAATGAGTCTTTCTCTCTCACCAACAAAAGCTCGTTGTTCATGAGCGACTGTTTTATATATTTGCTTCATTATTCGTTAGTTAAGTAAATGGCGAACAGAACAAATATTTCGAGCCGATTTATAAATGAGCGAACAGAACAATCCTTTGATCGTTCGATCGATTAGCTCGAAATCGATAAAGAATTTATATTAAATTTTATATTTATGTCATTAAATATTTTTAAAATTGATATTTAATTTAATTATAAAATTAGTTAAAAATTTTTTAAATAAAATAAGCTAAAATATATTAGTAATTATTATTATAGGTTTTTTATAATTATGCATTTATGCTTCTTTCTTGTTTAGGTTTTAGGTGGTATTAGTTAATCCCAGTAGGAATTTATATTAACGGATTTAAAAGACGGCGGAACGGCGATATCTGATATTGCCCTATCTCTCGACTCGTTCCGCATTTCGACCGCAGCCCTCTCGACTCTCTGCCTCTCGTCTCTCTGCCTCTCGACTTTTCTGCTAATCCCAAGTCCTCGACTCCCTCTCGTCTCGGTGTTTTGGTACATTTCTCTTCTTCTTAAGAGTCTTTACAGTTGTGAGTTTTTTCTGAGTTGCAAATTAATGGTAATATCTGTAAGCAATAGCCGAACCTCTGGATGCAATCTCATTTCTGGGTTTGGTACCATTATATTTTCTTGTTTTATGAGGCTTCTACTTGGGACTCGATTGCAGTATGCTATCATTATTTTCTTCTTTTATCAAGCTTCTACTTTGGTTTCATGTTAAAAGGAGAAATGCTCTTAAACTTTTTTGTGACTCGATTTTTCATTTGTAGACTTACTTGATATATATATATATATGTTGTTGTCTGACCTCCAGTATTGAAATGCTTTATTATGGTTATGCCATGCACGATATTCTACATCTTATCGCTATGCTTGTTGTGGATGATTCGATTATTCTTTGTAGGTTATTAAAATGCACAGTGCTTACTGGTTTGTCTTGTCCATTATTCTGTCTATTTGGGAGCTATATTGTTGTCTCTTGTTTGATTTCTCATTTTCTTTACTCTTCTCGTTCTCATTCTAAATTGTCTGTCCATTACTCTGTCTCGGTTTTGTCATTGGCCATTACTCTGCTGTCTCTGTTATTTTGGAAATATATGTAATATGTTGCAGGCTCTGTTTGATTTTTCAGTTTCTGTTGGCATGGATAGTTTGATACTATTTATTTTGGTTCGGCCATTACTTTGTTGTCTCTGTTGGCATGGATACTATTTATTTTCGTTTGCCATTATTTTGTTTAGTGTTGGCATCAATGGCATGGATACTATTTATTGATGATTTTGGTCGATAGTAGATTAGCTTAATTATGTATAGCTTGGAGTTGCAATTTTTTTGAGTGATTAAATGAGAAGAGTAGAATATTGAATATGAAGTTTAGTATGGAGATTGGAGAGTGTATGTGTATGTGGTCAAGTAACTCATATTTTCTTTTTTTATTTGTGTACAATCATGTAATGTGGATCATTCTCAGCGCATGTGGTAATGATTTAGTTGTAGGTAATGATATACCAAGTACTTCACAACAAGTTGAATCGGAGGAGCATACATTTGAGAGACTAGTCGTCTCAACCCTAAGAGAGGTAGGAAGAGAGTATCTTCGGTGTGGGAGTATTTTATAGAAACTTACGTATTTAAGGGGAGTATACCTCTTTACAATGCATATATTGTCGCGAAATTTCATCAAAACTCCTTGACTTACTCGCAAGAAGGAATGTGAAAAAATCGCCAAGAATAAGCGAGGTTGTTGAATTTGCAAAAAAAAAATTAAATTTATCCTTTTGATGTCAACTCAAATTCCATTATTCCACGAAAAATTGATCATCTTGATTAGGAGATAAGCAAAGATGATTATTATGCATCGATCCGTTTAGGATGGTTGAGCATATGTGGTTTAATATTCTTTTGAAGGTATTGAATCCCAATTAGAAGGTATAAACACAATTAAGTGATTGCGTGAAAGTTTATGAAAAGGAAAAAGAGATTGAAAACTTTTCTTAAGAGCATTCATGAGTTTCTTTGACTTACGATTGTTGGACAAATCAAACGGTACATGCTTATCAATTCACTTTATGATGATTCTTGCGGATAAGAGAATCATCGCCTATCGAAACTTGATCCTCCACACTACTTTGTAATGTTATATGTGATTGTTTCTTGGGATTGAATTTGCGGACAAGGTATCTACTATCCTGGATAATCTAGTAATAATGATGTTCTTTAAATCTTTAAAAAATAATTTTCATCGAGGGAAGTTACATTTTGGTGTTTCTTTCATGTTAGATGTTGTCTCACATCTTGAATATCGGTTGAGATATGAAGAGGTGCAACAAATAACCGTTAAAATAAGGAGGCAAGAAATACCTCAAAAAATCTTCTCGTTCATAAGTTTGTTGAAGTGGCGAAGCAGTTAGGGTCCCTACTTGAAAGGGATTATGTATTGATGTTCCTTGAAACTCCACTTACTTAATGCTTGAGTCGCTTTTATTTACCATGATGTGTTCATTCATTATCTTGATTTAACTTCTGATGGTTACCTTAGATTGAATGGCAGTATGAAGCGATTAGAAGGTTTCTTTTCTTTTAATGCTGTGACAAAATGGTTTGTTCTTCTTATCCAACTACCAATTTGTTTCTTTCTGCATGTTAAGAAATTGCTTAATGAAGAGTAATTCCTTTGGATCAATTTGTCAACAAATGGCCTATGAAAATAAAATTTGACAAATATTGGGAGAATGCAATCTACTCATGGTTGTAGGCTCTTGATCCACTCAAAATGAAATTCATTACTTTTACATTTCCAAATATATTCTACTTTTTGAGGTGAGTCCAAGATTAAGAATTGAGGATGTTATTTGGGAGATATAATATTATTGATAGATAATAGTCTTCAAGCTCTTGATTAGTGGATCATCACAAGGATGTGATTTTCTTTGACAGTATGTTAAGATTTCTTGATTTTATTGTTGCTTAGTTCTATTGATCAAAATCGATTTGCAAATATATTTGGAGGAAGGATTATTTTTTGAGCAATGATTCTTTTGATGTTCTTGAGTGGTGGAAGATGAATACTCAAGATCCTATTTTGTCCAAGATGGTAGGGATGTTTTAACAATTCTCATCACCCGTTGCATCCAGAATCTGCATTTAGTCTTTGGTGGTAGAGTTCGATGATTATAGAGCTCTTTATCACCAAAACGACTTGTATGTACAGTTGGATTAGAGGACTACCCAATATTAAAGATCCTTTGGTACTTTTCCAACTTAATTTAGTCTATTTAATAAATTTGATAAATTTCATTCTATAATGTCATTATCCACTTTTATTTCAGCAAGAGTTAATGGAGGAGGAGAACCTTTATGTTAAACTACCGGAAAATATTTAGCTTTGGAGAAGGATACAACCATATCAAGCAGTTTCTGAAAGATATTACTTATGTTGTTTCATTATGCTGGTTGCAATACTTATTTTGATGATTAACTATTTGGTTGTTGGATTTACAACCATATCAAGTGGTGGTACGGCTTTTGACATCTTTGCACTCACTATTAGTTCTTGGGCTGTTGATATTCACTTTAATCTTTGGTGACATTTTCCTTACTGATTCAGAATGCATTTTTTGCGTATTTGGATTCTTGTTTGGTTGTTTTTTGCTTTCTTACGAATAAACAGAATGAATTTTTGGTAAACTTGTAAGGATGAAAATAGTCCTTCATCATGAAAACCTTTTTCCTTGCATATCTTTTAGCATATCTGGAGCTAACATTTTTCTTGATTTTTCTATTTAGTTCGTTTTGTTTCTTTTTTTGAATTATGGAAGTGAATCTTTTATCTGGATGAAGGCGGTTTGCAATTTCATTTTATTTCTTGTATACATTGATGGGTTCAGATTTCTAATACACCGCTTCGGTGTAAGAAAACTTCATTGTTTAAAATGGACTTTAAACATTATGAATATCAAAAAGTCAAGTTCGTTTAGACCATTGTGGTAGCCCATTTATCAAGAGAATTTCATTCAGACGGCATAAAAAATGTCTTTAGCTAAAGACTAAATCTTGATGGTGTTTTTGTGTTATGCTGATTATTGATCAATTACTAGGGTTGGTTTGTTGCCTTATTGAGGATATCCAGTACATATTGCTACTCTATTTTTTATTGATGCATTTTGTACGGTAATTGTCTGTTCATTTGTTTTTGGGCTACTTAAAGCTTGATCAGTTCAATTGGCAGATTGTGAGGTTGCTATATTGTTAATAATGTTGTGTCTTCTGGCCTTCTCTTTTTTCTGCTTCTATAGATTTAACGTTATACAGTTTAGTCCCGAAAAGGGAGCTTCATTCTTGACTATCTTAACCATGACATTAACTAGAAAATTTATTAGAATTTCTTTCTTTATTTTCTCTTTGCTCCGATTATAAACATTTAAATTTAATTGGTTGTTGGCGAATTGGGAGTTTATTCACGAATTTTTGGTCCTTTGTCCAGTGAGGTTGTCTTTGTGGTGGAGCAACCCTTTACTGTTTCTTCTTGTTTGTATTCCCATCTCTTCTAGTTCTCGATGACTTCAATTCCTGTGATAAATGGTAATTTAGGCTTGGGGTATGTTGTCTTCCTTCAATGCTGCTATTTAGTTCTAACAAAAAAGAGGTTTCTTTGGTTGGTTTTTGTTTCTTCTGGTTTTGCTCTTTGTGCATTACTATCTTTGCGGTTTGTTCTTTTTATTGGTATGGTAAGATCTTTTGATCTTTGCTTGTGATTTGGAGCAGATCTTCTATTAATGTGTAATATCACTTGTGATATTACACATTAATAAATGATATAAATAGATGTATGAGATGCAACAACGATATTTGGTATTGTATTTTTCAAATATTTAATTTAATTTTTTGAGATTATTTGTCAATTTTCTAAATGTCATCATTTAATCAATGATAGTTAGCTTAATAGTTTGGATTTTTTTGAACACGTCTTATTTTTATTTTTTTTGTGATTTTCATTTTTTTTGTGATTTCATTTGTCGATTTGGAACAAATCTTACTTATTTTCATTTTTTTAGATCCTGCTTATTAATATTAATCTTTCATTTTATCATCTTTGTGATTTTATTATTTTTTTTTTTTATTTTGTTAATTTAACAAATCTTCTTTATTTTATTTTTTTTGGATCCTGTCTTATTAATATTAATCTTTCATTTTATCGTCTTTTGAATGTAATATTCATACAGATTAATTTATTGATCGATGATTATTTATTTTAGTTTCACTCATATTTATTTTATAATTTTTTTTGGTTTGTTAACATAAAGTCTGATTCAGTTGAAGATTCAAGATTGGTTGGATTTTGAAGATAGGAAAAGAAGAAGAAGGTATAAAAACTTTAACATTAAAAGAAAATGATTTGATTAGAAATTGATATTTGAAAATTGTAAATTTTGTATTTTCTTAACTTTTATTTTTTGAAATTATAAGTTGTATATGATCATATAAAATTTTAAGTTGAATTTATTTTAGAAAGTTGTAAATCTGTAAATTTGTAAATTATATAAGTTATGAATTTGTAAATTTGTATATATATATGATATATGAGTTTGTAAATTTTGTTAATATAAATTAGTATTTGAAGTTGTGTTCAATTTTGTGTAAAAAAATGATTTTGAATCTCTTATTGAAAATTATTTAATTTAAGAACATAAATTTTAAGTATATAATTTTGATTTTAAATCTTTGAATGAATCTCTAATTTTAATTTTTTGTATACAAAGCTTTTTTTAGTGTAAAAATAATAATTATGATTGTATATAATTATTTTGTATAATTGTATATTTTTAGCTTTAATTTTGTCAATAGTATTTATTTTTCGCATTAATTATTTTTAATTAAAAATAAAAAAAAAAAAATTATTAAAATATAAAATCGAGCTAATTTATTTGAACACTAAAACGACATGAATATTTTTTTGGTAGAACAGCAGGTAGCATTTTTCAACAAAAAAATAATAAGCAGGCGAATAACAATACGTTCCCTCGTTTACTACTTCCCAAAGCAATACAAGAAAAGATAGAATATCTACAAATTTAGAAATCTCCACAACTCTCATTACTTACTTTGGTTCTGCATTTAGAATCTGTAAAAGGAAATCTGACTAAAGTGAATCGATTGAATTAAATCTTTTTATTTGTTTGTTGTGTAAGTAAAACATGTAACTATTTTTTTTTGGTTGGATGAATGTAAAGTGAATACAGTGAATTCTGAATACTTTATTATATTTAAATTAATTATAGAATTTATTCACTAATTAACGTATTCAATAAAAAAAATATATATATTAAAATATAAATAAAATTTTTTTAACTAAAAAAAAATCAAATACAAATATAATATATTTGAATATTTAATTATTAATAATTAATTTATAAATTTTCTAAGATATTAATTATTAGTGTATAAATAAAAGAAAATTTGAATATTATCATTTTATATCAATATAATGAAATTTAATATATATATATATATATATATAATTTTATTACTATATTAAACATTAATTAATTAATAAGAATTTTTTATTAAATTATTCATGATTTAATATTTATTTATTAAATAATTTTTCTTTAATAAATAATTTATGCTTTAATTATTTTTTTAATTAAATAAAGAAAAATTTAATAATTATTTTATTTCTTTTATTTATGTGAATTATTTATCATCAATTTGAATAAATATAATTATATTTATTAAATCTTAATTAAGTTATAATAATATTTATTTTAATTAAAATTAAAATTAATATTATGAAGATTCAAAAAAAAAATTAAAAAAGAAAAAAAATTTCAGCTCAAAAATCCCAAAAGAAAAACAAAAATTTTCACGCAAAAAAAAAAAATTTCCGCTCAAAAAAAAAAAAATTTTCCTGACTTTTCATGGTGTAAAACGAAATCACTGGTTTTCGTGTTTATTATGAAATAAATTGGAAAAGAAATTGAAATACTCACTTTACGTAATTACTTTACTAACCAAACATGAAAAGTAGCGTGTATTTAGATTACTTTACACCGAAAGTACTCGGAACCAAACAGCCCCTTAATATATTTTTCATTCAAATCATCATCCTAATGAATAGCTTTTTCACTTGGGACGTCTTCAATAATTTTAATATTCTCCCAATCTTTCTTCTTATATTCAATCTTCCTTTTTTTATAATAAAAAATTAATAAAATATTAATTATGCTTTAAAATAATGATTGTGTTGTTGATAACAACGTGTGGACCCTTTTATTAACTTTTGTGCATTGCATTATATATCTAGTAGCCTTCCTTTATCCCCATCAAAGTAGTCGACATTAGAAACTTTTCTTATAAATCAACTGCAACTTCATGAGAATTATGCACAAATCATTATTATCTGATGGCATGTCTTTCGGACTATGAGAACTTTGTTACTCTCTAAAAGCCATTTCTTCAAATGTTTGTCCATTAGCCTCGTATATCATGGAGTTCATCCTCAAGATTATTTGATGATTTCTCTTGATTATATGTACTTTAATTTCATTCAAAACCAAATGATGAACATATAAACACAAGTACTTTAAAAGCAAAATGTTGTAGATTCGAAGTGCCATCACCAAACTAAATCTACCACTCAATTAATTTAAAAAATAATAATAATAATAAAGCAATAGAAATAAATTTTATCAAGCTCAAAACTCTATCCAATGAAATCATAAAATTAACTGAGAGAATGTTTAGCAATAATGTCTTTGGCTTGTTGTAAGCCAAAAATTCTTATTCTAAATGCAATAAGTTGTAAATCTATAATTGCCTTCTCAAATGCATCATTAATCAACTTATACATGCAATGATATAAGCACAATTTGATCTCAAGGGAAGCCATGGCTATCTTTTTTTTTTTTTGGCATTTATCATTCTCGAGAATTAGACTAAGGGTTTGGTTGTTATTATGGCATGCTTACCCAAAATCTATCATTCAAAACAATCTTCCTTCTTTTCCATTGAGCTTCTTAAAGCATGGTTCAATCATTGAGTGGAGATGAACATAGCCTTTAAAGGTTCCCTCACATCCAACATATTCTACAGAATCAAATAAGCAGTGGCAAATCTAATAACAACGAGTCATAGAAGCTTGTTCTTTGTAATTTATCCCATCAATGCAAATACCCAACTATGGTTGTAAAAAAGATTACTAATTATTTTTTCCTTACTAAAAGTATTCCTATACTAAGGTAAGTCTCACTTTCTCAAGATAAGATCTATACTGCTACATGGTGTCCAATACATGTGCTTACTTTTCTCAATCAACTTATTCCCAACCTTGTAAGTATTAACATTGTTAGTGAACAATGCACAACTAAATGCTCTCTAATTTCCTCAATCACTTCATCAAAAAAGCCATAAATATAGTATGCATCTTTTACCTGGCCTAATGCATCGATCGACTTCAAGAAAATTGTGTTATATTGATTATTCACTAAGATATTAACCAAGATTCTATTCTTTATATATGGTCATCCATCAATCATGATGATGACTTATCATACAGGTTCTTCTAATCTCCTCAATGATCTTTTCAGTATTAGTCAATTCCTCATTTAGTATTTAAGTCCTCAATTCATACATAAAAAGAGATATAAGTCCTTAATCGTAGGATACTATTGAATGGATCATGTTGATACAAGATGGAGATGTCACCACATTGAATAAAATTGCATTTAAAAAAATATATATATTCCAATATTCATGAATACACGTCTACGCACCTCTTATTACATTTTTCGCGATATTTGATAGCAACCCTCACAATCTTATCCTTAACATCCACCAAATTCATTATGCACATCCATGCATCTTTACAGGATTGTGGCGACAATGAAGATGAGAAATCATTCACACTGTGCTGACTATTATAATATAAGCTCATATCAACCCTATCATCAAACTATAATTGTGCTAGGTTCTTTGATATTATCGCCTTCTTCATATAAGAGCAAATTCCTCAATCACCTCTGGAACCTTTGCACAAGTGTAACCTTCTTGTGAGAACTAGATAAATGCTCTTTCACCCTTATCACAACCCTTACAACATTATCACAAGAAATACATCTCAAATATACATAAATCTTCTCCACCCCATCAATATCAACTTGTACATATATTTTCAAGTCGAGTCTATTCTATGTCCAATTGTGTTTTTTTGTTTCCTCTAACAAAACTGAAAAACCTTAAAAAAATATTTAATTCAAAAAATAATGACAATCATGCAAAAAAAAAAAAAAAAAAACTCTAATTAAGCAAACAAAAATTAGGTTTAGAAAAGAGAAACATGTCCATAGTGACTAGCAACAGCAAAGTTACAAGGAGAAATATAGAGGAAGAAGATTGTGTTTATTGCATAGCCATGGCAAGGCCCTCAACGGTGGTGGCACTAGCAGTTCATGACAACAATGAGGGTTACATCGAGACAAAGAGGTGATGGCAAGGTCAACTGCTTGGGCCCCGAGGCTTTGGCTGACTAATGAGGCACATCCATCATCAAACCTAGTCGAGGTAATTTGTGCCCAAATTGCGCTTACTCAATTTTAACAAATGCGTATAGGTTATATGGATTGAAATGATGTGCCAGATGTTGCAAAGAAAAGGAATAAACAGATTTGAAGAGAAATCTATGATGAAATAAGAAAGAGAAGTAAAGCTGAAAACCCTTAAAACCTTCCTTTTGAAAGCATTGAAGAGTTATAAGGCATAGCATAAATAAAATGTATCATCAAATTTAACAAGCACATAAAACAAAAAACATGATAGCGAAGAAAAAATATAATGATCACTTACCATCTTACTGAGATCTTCGGGCTAGGAGAAAAAATGTTTGGAAGATTATGTAATATAAAAATTTTGCCCTGTGCCATATTGACATCTTCCCCCATGTCCTCCGCAATGTAATCTAGTAAAACGTGAATAAAAACTTGTATTGAAATATATGAGCCATTCAGACCATAACGTAAAAATAAAAATGTCATCAGAGACAAAATATTATATGGTATCAAGTACAAAACTTAAAATGTAACATGTACGAGACAGTCAACGACAAAATTCAGATTATATAAAGAATTATCAAGATAGTGCAGCTTATTTGGTAATCCCCTCCCACCTTCCATCCTAAAAACTGTTCTGCAGGTAGATGAGTGGTACAGATCATAGCATTAATACTATCACGGACAAAACATTATGTTTGAAGAAAAAGGACAGAACTTTGTAATGTGTATGCCACAATGAGCCAAAAAAATCAAGATTATATAATGAAGAAAAAAGCAGAGAAGCTGTATGAAACGCTCAAAACATAGAAAATAAAATTTCCTAAAACACACATCTTATTGGACATAAATATGCAGACAGATAGAACGAAGACGAGGAAAAAGCTGCCATATATTAGCATTGATGGTATCCTTGATATTAGGGGAAAAATGAGAAAAAGTGCTGGAAGTTATAGCATTCTAACCATTTTATGATAGGCATAACTTATTACTTGCATATACTCTAATAAATGGGGAAGAGCAAACAATGTAGGCATAAAGGTTATGGCCAGACACCAAATTTGTAGTAACATGCTACTTTAACCAACGATAAAGGATGCATTCCAATATAAACTTAGGTTTCATACATTCACAGGACGATCACCAAGAAAAACCCTAGCACCATAACTAATTGCCTCCTCAAATGCCACACAGATTCAGCGCCAGAAAACCTCAAACCTCTCAGCAACCTGAAATAAAACACATATAAATGTAATATTTTCTCAAATGGCATAATTTGGAAAAAAAATATGTCACAGACCAAAATTTAAAAAAAAAACAGAAGAAAACATGCCTTGGCAAGAAACCAACTGTAGAGAATTCCAAAAGCGTTTGACTTTTTTTTCTTCCACATGTCCATCATGTCACTGAAGGTGGGAACCTGAAAAAGAAATACAGAATATGGCTATACATCAACTGACAAACAGATGCATCTAAAAAAAATCCATCTCAGCATAGGCACATACATTACACACATGAGCTATGCAACCATACTTTTTTAAGGCCCTAACACCAAGTACCTCAGGCAGTCACACATGGCATGAGTGCCAGTGCTTTTCCAAGCAATACATATCAAAATAGAAGAGGCCAAATAGCTTTGATGAATTTGTTTATCTTCGCTAGAAAAATGCCTCTGCTTAAGCACTAGAAAAGCTAAAGTAAGAATCATTTTTCTCTTCGCATGTAGTAAATGACACCACATTTTCTTATTGCAGCTACATTCTTATCAAATATGTTATACAGATGTATGCTATGCAATATCAAGATATCAAAAATTTGATCCTACTAACTCATTATCCTTTTTCTTCTTATAAATAAAGAAAAATCACCTCCATCTCCGTTTGACATTCTCTTCATGTTGCAAGTTTAAAACTCCAATTGTGGCCTTCTCTTCTTCTTCTTTACCTTAATTGCAAATAGAGTAAATGAGCCAGTACTCGTTGAGAACTACTCAGCTTTCGATTAATGCCGTTCATGTTTGTTAATTAATAAACAAACAAGCTTTTGAAAACTTCGGATGTTAAATGAACATGAGCATTGGCCTTCTTTGCTTGTTTATGTTCATACTTCGTTTATTGTTACAGTAATTTATTAATTAATTGATATTAAATTTGATAATAGTTCATATATTTAAAATATAAGTAAATATAACTTATAATTTTTTAATTATATATTTAATAAAAATATTATAATTTATTAAATTTACTAGTATAATCTATATAAATATATGATATATTTAATTAAATTTTATAAAATATAATTAATATTATAGTTTATAAATTATAAGATAAATACACAACAAAATAAAAGAAACTCATATTAATTATTTAAAAAATTAATTAAAATTAATAAATTATTTTATTTAATTTATAAATGATGAAATGAATAACTATAATATTAATTATATTTATATTAATTATATTCTTATATCATATGCCTCCCCTACCCCGTCGCCCGTCGGTTCATCCAAATTCGAAACGAAGTTCATTTTACGACTAGTCGTTGTCAGGCTCGCATTTCACATTTCGCATTTCAACGCCGCCTACCCGTCAGTCGGTTCATCCAAATTAAAGCAGTTCATTCTACCTAGTCTTATTTCGAGGCTCGCATTTCATTTTGCTTTTAGCATTTACGCCGCCTTACTCTAAGCTCTATCGGTTCGTCCCTTGAAGCGGCTAAACTCTTCGGCGACATCGACCGTAGGCATTCACTCGTCTTCTCTTCGACTTCACATTCTCTCATCTTATCAATTTCGATTCATTGAGGTAAATCGGAGGAAACTGTGGCTTGAACCGATCATTCTATCTTCTTCTTCGACTTCCTGCCTCTCTTTTCCCTCTTCGACTTCTTCCGGTTAGCTGCTGTCTCTCTCTCAGCTTCTGAATATTTGGTCATCTTAGGTATGGCATTAAATAATTTTGTGCTAACTGCTAAGATTGATAATAAAGTTCTATTACCCTGCTTGTACTCTATCACTGTCACTTGTATCTAATGCCCTCACTTGTTGATATGCTTGTCGTTGATAAAAGTTCTTATGCATTGATTGATTCTAGGCTTAGGAAGGTTCTTCAATCTTGAATCGCGACAATATTATGATTTGGTGATCTTTAAATATCCATCTGAACTATCATAATAGTAAAAGAGTTATGGATCCTCCCATTTTATTAAATTTAATGTCTATCTTTCGAAGGCCACAGTGGCAACTGAAGATAGATTTTTTTTTAAAATGATTATATCTTTTTTCTTCATTTAGTGCAACTTAGTTGATGTGAGCTATTTGGTCTTTCTATTCTTCTAGATTGGGTTTATTTTAATTTGGATTATAGTTTGTTTATATATATATATATATATATATATATATCAAATTTCTATTGTAGATCTTAGTTTGTTGGAAGTTGAGAGCATTATTTTCAACATTTCTTACTCTTTTTTTAGTTTATGGTTTGGAAGATTCAAGCCAATATCTCATCCCATGATGGCATTAATACATTTTTATATGAGCCTATAACATTTTTTTGTCCTTTATATAGTTTTTTGTATTAAATATTTTAATTTAATAATGATGTAGTAGACTTTTTTTGGAGTGATCATTATATTTCCTTTTTTTTTGAAATCATGAATGAGACTCAAGAAGATGTAGATTAATGTTATTATAAGTCTGAAAGAAGTGAAGATCTTGTTGTCGATGATATTCAACCCTTTTAAAGAGGAAAAGAAAGAGAACTTCGATGTTTGGAAAGACTTCATATCAAAGTTAAAAGTGGTGTTGAGAAGAATCTGATTTTCAGTTATACATGAATAAAAAAAAATGGAACAACACAATATAAAGGCATCTTCAAACTTGTCCAAAATTTTAGGAAAGGGACAACTACTTATCATATGGGAAAATCAACACTTTGATCTACTAGTGAGAGTAGCGTCTGAAGTATGATCATGCTAAAATTAGAGATTACATCGTATGATCGTGGTGCCTTTCACTGAGTATGAAGTGTTTAATATTTTGATGAAATTTTTAGTCCATATGAGAAAATTTCACGTCAATGGCAACCAGATTGTATCGAAGTTATGAAATCGAGAAAAGCGGTTGAAAAGTTTGTTAAGTTCAAGTAGGGATGATAAGCATTCAAACTTATGGAAGTCGACAAAAAAATTCAATATATAGGTTATCACAGGGCATTTTGTTGATAAAGTGGTGTCTACAAAAAGGGGTTTTAAATTTTGTTGATGTTGTCCATACATAAAACATGATATTCATGATGCTATTTATAAATGTTTGAAAGAGTGGGAAATTGGCAAAGTTTTTAGTGTGACGGTGGATAATGCTTCATATCGACAAAGCGGTTGGCACTATAGATAAACTTTCAAAGAAGCTTAGTTGAATGGGAAATTATTTCAATACGATGTTTGTACACATATTAAATCTCATAGTGCAGATGTGCTTTCTATGATAAGCCATATTATCTATAATATAAGAGAAAGTGTGAAATATATTTACTACTACAAGATTAAATCTGTTGTGAAATTTCAAAGCAACTTAAACTTCCTAACAAATAATACTGATTGTTGCACTAGATGGAATCTGATGTCATGCTTTCAAGTGCATTGGAGTTTAGAAAGTATTTTCATTATCAAGATAGAGATCCATCTTTGTGTGAAGAAGATTGGAATAAAGTTGAAGATGTTTTCATTTTTGGGTTTATTTAATCAAGTTACAAATATAATTTCGAGTTACATTAAATATCTTCTTTCATTTATCTATCATTACATTTTTTTTATTTTGTAGTATGACTTTATTTATAGGAGTGGTATCCAACTTCAAATCTATTTCTTTGATCTTTGGAGAATCGGATGTGTTGGATGAAGTTTATAAATGGTGTATTGATTATGGCCTTGAACATGAAGGAGAAATATTGGGAGAATGTAACTTGCTAATTTATTCTGCTTGATCCAGAAATAAGATGAAGTTGGTTAAATTTTAAAATTTATTCTCCAAATGAAGCATAGCGTATTCTGCCATTCAGTCACTACTATTAACTAATGATTATGCAAATACTCATGCTTCAAATATCATTGGAAATACAACATGAAGAAGTTGTTAGTCACTGGCGCCTCGTTTTTTAAGAGCAAGTCTTTTGAGAAGGAAGAAATCTTTGAAAATTATCTTGTAGTGATGCAGTGAGAATGTAAAATCGAACTTGATGTTTACTTAGAAGATGGTGTTCATATTCCGATAAGAGTAATGGCCATTACCAATTTGATCTTTAGAGTGGTGGAAAGAAACAGATTAAAATTTCCAATACTATCTAAAATGGCTTGTGATATCTGTCAATCTATTACTCTTGTTGTAAACTTTCGGTCTTTGGCGAGTTATAGATACATATCGCTCATCCTTTGCACCTCAAGTTCTTATGTGGAAGTGATTGGTTTAGAAATTATTATGGGATTAAGAAAAAATCAATGGTATGTTGTTCATTTTATTTTTAAGTTGATAATATATTTATAGTAAAGAGTTATATTAATTACTTTTATTTTAGGATAAAGAAGGCATCAAAGTCTTAATCTTTCTTAGTCTTAGAAGGTGATATTATAAAATTTTTTGTTTCAAATTCGATGTAAAGAATAGCGTCATCTTATTAATCCTAAATATATGAATGATTGTATATTTTTGGGAATAACTATTATCAAGTTTTGAATACAATGAATGTTTTTTGAATCATTATGAATAGGTGTTTTTGTTAAATTTTTTTTTTGAGAAAAAATAGAATATATTTTCACTCTCTTATGAATTTGAAGACTTCTATTTGGAGAGGTTGATGCTTGATATATAATCTTTATATCAGGGTATCTCTTTTATTTTTGAGTTTTTTTCTTCAAATTAAGTTATTTATTAATTTTTTTTTTATTTGTGTCTTATTTTAGAGAGAAATTGTAATTTGGGAGCAATGATAAGGATTTCTATTAATTATATTTTTATAAAGTAGATTGTGTATTTTTTTTTATAAAGATTTGTGTCTTATTTTTTTTTAAAAAAGTGCACTTTAGTTTTTTTAAAAGTTATTTTTTAAATAATCGGTAGTGTCTTTATATTTTAAAAATGAGATGTATTAAATCTTCTTTATAAATTTATCATAAAATTTTAAATATTTCTTTTTATGTATGTTTTCAAGTTTTGAATAGAACATGAATGAATCATTATGAATAGGTGTTTTCGGTGTTAACCATTTTTTTGAGAAAAATAGATATGTTTTCACCTCTTATGAATTTGAAACTTTTCTATTTGGAGAGATTGATGAACTTGTTAATATAATCTTTATATCCAGAACACTCTTTTATTTTTGAGTTTTTTTTCTTCAAATTAAGTTATTTATTAATTTTTTTATTCGTGTCTTATTTTAGAGAGAATTCTTTGTAATTTGGGGAGCAATAAGGTGTATTACATTTAATTATCTATTTTATATTTTTTAAAGGATTGTCTTTATTTTTTTTATAAAAAGGTATGTATATTTTTTTATAAAAGGTAGTCTTGGTTTTTTAAAGTCACATTTATTTTAAACAATAATAATGGTGTCTTTATATTTTAAAATAATGAGTAATATATATAAATTTATATCGTCGTAAAATTTTAAATAACTTGATTTTTGTATGTTTTAATCAGTTTTGAATAGAGAACGATGAATGTTTTGAATCATTATGAATAGGTGTTTTCGTTTAATTTTTTGAGAAAAATAATATGTTTTCTCTCTTTTTTTATTTGGAGAGATTGATCTTTTATATATAATGCTTTATATCAGGGTATCTTTTATTTTTGAGTTTTTCTTCAAATTAAGTTATTTATTAATTTTTTTGTTCTATGTCTTATTTTAGAGAAATTCTTTGTAATTTTAGAATGACAAAGGTATATTTAATTTATTTATTTTATATTTTTTTAAAGTATTGTCTTATTTTTTTTTATAAAAATGATATCTTATTTTTTTTTATAAAAGGCATTGTCTTAGTTTTTTTAAAGTCACATTTATTTTAAACAATAATGGTAGTGTCTTTATATTTTAAAAAGTGCTTCTTTTATAAATTTATATCATAAAATTTTAAATAGTTCTTGATTTTATATGTATGTTTTAGTCAGTTTTAGAACAAATGATGAATTTTTTATCATTATGAATAGGTATTTTCGGTGTTAACCATTTTTTTTGAGAAAAATAATATGTTTTCACTCTCTTGAATTTGAAACTTTTCTTTGGAGAGATTGATGATTATATAATCTTTATATCAGGGTATGCACTCTTTTATTTTTGAGTTTTTTCTTCAAATTAAGTTATTTATTAATTTTTTTTATTCTGTGTCTTTATTTTAGAGAAATTGTTGTAATTTGGGAAAAATAAGGTGTATTACAAATTTAATTATCTATTTTATATTTTTTAAAAGAGATTATTTATTTTTTTATAAAAGTAGGTATTTATTTTTTTATAAAAGATGTGTCTTAGTTTTTTAAAAGTCATTTATTTTAAACAATAATTGTGTATATTTTAAAATGACGTGTCAATGTACTATTATTCGTAAAATTTTAAATAATCTTGATTATGTATGTTTTAGTCAAACTTTAGAATTTTTTATTTATTTATTTTTAAGAATCTAGATTTTATATTGTGTGGAGCTTGGGATTCATTATATGAGATTTAAGGAAGTAATCCAAAAAATTAGAAAATTTTAGAACTCATTTAAAGCTTAACTTGATTATATAATTGTTCATTTATTTCAAACAAAGTCTGATTAAAGCAACATGATAAAATTAAAAAAAACTTGAACATCCATAAAATCGCTTCAACTGAACATGAACAACTTATAATTTATCCAAGCCAAGTCCAATCATAAGTGCCCCACTCTTAAACAATTGCAAGGCTAGTAAATTGTCCCTTCCAGCTATATATATATTTTAAATTTATCTGCATGTTTTCCTGCAGTGAATCATAGAATTTTCTTCTTTATAGGTTTACCTAAATAATTAAATTCAATTATAATTTAGGCTTTGTTTAGCAACTACAATGATGTTGCGTTTATGTTTTGTTATATGTGATAAATCATCATCCTCTTGCATGGAAATATAAGTTGCTCCACAAGACAGTTAATACATTCATGATATCATAGAGAAGGTGCACATGCAAAGCAGTGATTTTCTAAATATATTTGCCATATAAAACAAAACTCATTTACAAAACGTTTAGTAGAAAAATTGAACAAAATGAAGCCTTAATTCATTTGAGTTACGAACGAATCGAAATTTTATTCAAGTTATTAAAATAGAAAAGTAACATACATTTTGGTAATCAAATTGAAAAAAATTGCATCCCAAATGTTAGTTTGTTACGTGTTATGCAATTTAAATTAATTTTTCAAGAATATATTAATTCTTTACATAGTTCAAGCAGTATTATGTTGAAAATTGCAAAGGTCAATTTTTTTTACAATATGCTAAAATTTTAACAAGAATTGCATATATCATGTCCTTATGAGATTAAAGAGGCCAGCATTTTGTCTTGTGGCTTAATTGATTTTAGGCCTTGGCACCATGATAACAAATTTCAGCTTGAAGACAACTGTCTCCCAATTCAGGAAAGGTAAAAGTAAAGAAAGAATAATATAATACCATTGCAAGTTTAATTCATTAAAATCTATAACCAGCAAGTAAATTTTCTTAAAATAATACCATCTTCTCAAAATGAAAAGCGGGTGAGCCCTCTTCACTTAGTATTCAACAGAAGAATGCAAAATTTTTTTTTTTTTTTAGTTTGGAGGATGATCATAATATCATCATCATCATCATTAGCCTTATCCCAATTATTTGTGATCAAATTTTAAAAATCCTCATTTTATCATTTATTCCTATTAAGAGCTTCATGAGGAGCTAAACCTATTATTAAGGAAAACATTTTAAACTAATAATATTCATATTATCATTGGTCTAATCTGTTTTTGTAATTAATCCTTCAACATCAACCCATCTAATAAGTGTATTTTCTTTCCTTTGTTGTACATATCTAAACAATCTAAGTTTATTTTCACTTACATCACCTTTAATATACATCAACCTCAACTTTTCCTCTAACATAATTATGTCATAATTTATCCTACCTGATTTTGTCACACATCTTATATTCCATGTCCAACATGCACAAACTATTATCTATGATTTTTTTCACCATCCTACTTAAATCCATACAACATAATCAGCTTACTTGTAGTTTATAATAACTTACCTTTAAATCTCTATGAGATCTTATAATAAAATACTCCTAGACACATTTTAACCACCAACCTAAGCCTTCAAAGTTAGATCAACGTTTATATCCTGATTGTCTTATGTAATTAATCAAACACATAAACTTATAAAATGTAGACATATATTTGCTCGGTCTTTGTTTTATTTTCTGTTTTGAAAGATGCAATCCAAAAACTAAGGCAAAGTATCACTACGAATTCAGTGATATTTCAATAGGATTTCAAACTGTATTAAATTAGTAGGTGTGCTATTAATACTTCAGGTGAACATCAACATGCGACAACAAATCATGAAAATATTTCTGCAGCAAATGTGTGCATGCAACAACAAAGCATGAAAAATTTCTGCAGCAAATGTAGCACATTGGACTATTTGACAAGAACGAACAATCCCTATGCTAAAAGTTGTAATGACACCGCAAGATTGAGCAAATGATTCAAGGAACATAACACTGGAACAACATCAGAACCAATAAATAATCACTCCTTACCACAACTTATTTATTCTGTCAACTGAATATTAGTTGGTCCTGTTCAACAGAAAAAAAACCCTGCAATTTTGTTTATAATTTTTTGTATGTTGTTTATAATTCTCTGGGATATTGGAGAAGAGTATCAATTATAAAATATGACGTCAATGCTTTGTTTAATACATAAATCAACCAATTGTATATCGATATATTTGTTACTGGAGATAGATAGACACATTCTCTTTTCTATTATACAAACCTTATTGTTCTCCACCAAACTTTGTCTATGAAGGGCATGTTGGAATAAATGGTAGGGAAAAATTCGACTTGGAATAAAAACTTTTGGAGATTAAAAACTGAATGATCATACATGCACTATCTCTTTCATTATTTTTTATGCTATTTTTGCAAATTGAATGGCTATTTACAGCATTCACTATTTCACAAAAAAAAGGAAAAAAAAACATACATGCAAAATAGCTAATTTCAAGCAAAGCTGAATCATACACTCACAAATGTACTCACAGTAACGTATGTTCATGGATTCACTCTACGGGAAAATCATATAACAAACTATTTGCTAAAATATCTTAATCAGGTTTTTATGATGCCATTGAAATTATGGGTGCAAATACATCTTGGCAGAATTGAGAATCAACACAAATCTGACCAGAGTTTAAAACTTACAATGATATATTGTTATTAAATCATGACCAAAATAGCATATTTGCAAATTCAGTGTCAGTTATCATTCCACAATGCATTACCCGACAACCAGCCCTATCGCATTTTACAAGATCATGCGTATTTATATAAGGTGTAGTTATCTTTGTATGCTCTTACTAATTCTATAATACAAAGAATACTTCTTATAAATTGTATCACGTAAAAGTCAGAATAAGTTGGATCAACAACCGAAACTTTACCCAGAAATTTGATTTTGAATAATCTAGAATTCTACCTACATCTTGGTTCCCCAAATACGAAACATTGAAATCTGATAGTTGTTCAAAACTTGGAACACAAACACATAAGCTGGTTTCTAGGATTTGGCCAGATATAACAGATCCACAAAAAAATTTTCAGCCCAGATTATTCTTTCTTGAATATTCAGTTTTCATAGCTTTTTTCTAGTTATCGAATTAAAACAAAGCACACTAATAAAGAAAGTTTTGAAATGGTATTCAGGCAATCTGAGAAATCACCCACCTTCAGGTCTTGGGAGTCAAAATAGCTATGCGGCAGCACAATTCTAAAAACAACCTGCATTACAACAAGCACAAAGTGGATAGCACCTGTTAAATATACCACAATTGGTGCTGATAAAAGTTGTATTAATTTGTAGTGCAAGTGACTATATGATTATAAAAGGAAGCACCTCTGGTTTCAGGTACCTGATGACGGCCAGCACTTCTGTACATGATTCCTGTAATAATTAATTAGCATAGCATTCCACATAATTTTTTCATCTAGAAAAACAATGTTCTCTCCTTAAAAAAAAAATCAAACTACTTTTTATTGGCTTCAAAATCCATTTATGAGATGAACATTAAAATGCTCCACAAAATACAAAAAAATGAATAAGAATCCAACAGCTTTACTTGTACTGAAGAAGAAGAGAAGAAAAGAAATGAAATACGAGCAATCTGTAAATTGATTAACAGCAATTGATTTGAAATTATTCATTTTCTTTTCCATCCTTCTCATTGAAATTATAAGAATCCACTGGTTTGAAACAATTTTAAGAAAGGAAAAGAAACCAGAAATAAAAATGATAAAGGGATTTAACTACAACTTGCTTTGCCTCAGTTTTTTGGCTGAGCAAAAAAAAGTAGAGAAAAACTTTTTGGGTAGATAAAAAATTGAATTGAGTTTTTTTCCTGCCATGAAGGAAAATGCGTGTTAGAATGATTACCAATAAATTTCTCTTCTCTAATAAAAATATATTTGTACATGTACACCCATGATCAGCTAGGTTAGATTAATCAAGTCAAATGCGCCCTTGAACTTGTCTCTAACTTAAATTCAAAGACCCTAAACTTGTATCAAGCTTGAAGCCTTGAAGTCATTAGAAACTTTAACTTCTTTAGACTAGAAGTTCTAGAGATCTAGGAGTCAAGTGACTTCGAACTCAGCTCGACTCAATAACTGGCTCGTTTACTATTCATATCGAGCCTCGAGCTCGAGCTCAAGCTGAAAGGACCGCTCGACTCATTTAACGAGCTCGAGTAAATAGAGGCTTGGATTGTTTACTCGTCAAGCCGCTCGAAGCCGGTTCAGGATATTCCGCGTTCAGCATTCCGCAATCCGTCGAGTTATATCCTTCGGTCTGCCCTAATTCCACAATCCTCTCGACTCTCGTCTCTCGGCTCTCGCCAATCGCCGCTCTCGACTCTCTTTTTTCTCACCTTTCCGCTCACGGCTCTCTCAGCTCTCACTCTCAACTCTCGACCCACTCTCACATCTGAGTTCCCTCATCTTCCTGGCTTCAAATCCCCGATCACGTTGGACGATGTCACGGTAGGAGGTGAAAGCGATATTTCAGGTTCCTTGTCCTCTTACTCTCTTAGATAGAATCGACTTGATCTTGGTTGGTCGTTCATTTTCTTTATGCATCTTTGATATTTGATTTGATGATTGATTAGGTGTGTAATATCTATGTTGGTTTTGATGTTCTTTGATTAGGTGTCTAATGAGTAATATATGTTGTTGTGATGATTATTTGAATTTGATGATGTTGCTTGTTGTTCAACAAATGAAAATCATTTTATGTCGGTTCAATGTGTCTGTGTATCTTACGTTATGTTTATGTATGTGTGATCTTTTGATTAGGTGTCTAATGGCTATATTCGATTTTGATGATGAATGGTTGATGATGTTGTAATAGTTGTTCAACAGCGAAATTAATTTTTATGTTGGTTTGGTAACTTTGGTTCGGTGTGTATGTTATATGTTATATTTTTGATAAAAGAAAATTGTAAACCTAGACTAAAAAAAATTTTCTTACCACAAATTTAATTTCTTGTTAGTAACCTCTATTTCAAGGTTAAAGAGTAGTCATCTTTCTTCATGCTGGCATTCTATTTCTAAAAGAATTCTTCCTTTGCTATTTGTTAGAAAATGAACAAAATCATTTGCAAAAAACCCACATGAATCAAAAAGGTGGGTGAATGTTGAGTCTGTTTGAACCAAAAAAAATTAAGAATAATTATATGAATGATATGTGGATGCAATGTGAGAGTCAGTTAACAAGAGAAAGTTACATTAATTACATATAGAAAGAAATGATGCAAGAAAAGCTATGAAGCATGGAAACTTCAAGAACTGTTGTGGAGTGGAGCATGGAGAACACACTGTTCAGACCTTGGATAATATTATTTTAGGACTACACATAGACTATGACATTGCTCTTATCATGGATTTTATATTACTTTCCAAAACTTCATGTAATCTTCTAAGAAATACGTACATATGTTGGAAAAAAATCAAACATAACTTATGTCACTCTTAATTATATATTAAACATAAACTATGCCACTCTTACTTATATTGAACATTGGATTGTAATTTGTGGATATGAAATACTGGAGTGGTTCCGTGATTTTGCTTCCTTTTCTTAGGTTGTGGTAATGGCTCTATCAGTTACATTTGGATTATGAAATCATGTCTATGTTATGTTTGTTTTCTTTATGTCATATGCTATGTTTTCGACAATGAAATGATTTTACGTGTTGCTTCTATGTTGCGATGAATTACAGTTATTGTGAGTATTTATGCTTGGATAAAAGAGAGTATTGGGTTTTTTGACAGTTACAAACATATGGTGAAATTTGGTATTTTTAAAATTTTTAATATTTAATAAATCAATTATCTTCTTCATTGAATTGTTTATCGCTTTTGTTTAGATTAAAATGACAACACCATCACTTAGAAGAAGATGAGTTATTAAATGTAAACGACATTGTGGGTGTCCAAATTGGTATTGAGAATAGAATGTAGATGATAATAAATTATGAGGGGGAGAATGATGTTATTAATGATCTGGTTGATAAGGGTGGTGATGAAGTTGATCTTGAAAATCTAATTGAATTAAGAAAAAGAAAGAAAACATCACGTGTTTGGAAAAAGTTTAAAGAAGTTGTTCTTCTTGATGGCCAGAAAAAAGGGGAATGTTGTCATTGCAAGAAAAGCTTGTTATAGGTATCGGTGAACTACAATTTAGGAGATACCAGATCGATGTATTTAGAGTGCACATTAATGAACATTTTACAATTTCATCCAAAAGATTATAGTTCATTGAAAATAAATCGGGAGGATTTCTTGTTTTAAGTTTGATCAAACAAAAGTTAGGAGATGATTGCTCATTATATTTTGATTAATGAAAAACCCTGATTGTGGAAGAATTTAGATTTAATCTTGTTCTAAAGTCCAACCATACTTATCTAAATTCTTCGCTGAAACCGATGTGATGGTATATATGAAAAGAAAATTGAAGAACAGCGTTGAATAGTATAAATAGAGTGAGTTTTACTCGATATTTAGAAATCCAAGAATCAACTACTACGAAATTGTTGACACATTCTAGGCACTAAGCTGGGTGTTGAGAATAAAATATTTACCTTATCGATTGATAAAACAAATCATTTATCAAGTTATTGAAAGATGGTTTCTGATAAGGAAGAAATTATTCTTTGGGAAAACTATTTCATATACGTTCTACATATTTTGAATTTAATGGTGAAGGATGAGTTAAATGTATAGAATTTATTGAGAAAATCAAATCGTTAGTTTTATCAATGGAAGGACTTATGAAATTTCTTAATGTTGTTCAGCTATTCGACAAAACTTATCATGCGATAAGTTGAAATTCAACATATAATATGTTGGTTGTTGCACTTCAACTAAAAGAAACTTTCTTTTTATACAGCGAGAGATAGATTACATATTGTAACTGCCCTACAGAAGATGAATGGAATAAAATAGAAAATATTTGTGATATTCTGGATTTTTTTAATGAAACAATCAATATCATTTTAGGCACTGAATACCCAACATCCAATTTATTTCTCTCACAAATTTGTCTTATAAAGAAAGTATTGAATGATAGTCTTATCTTTGATGACTTCATCAAAGACATGCAAAATGAAAGAAAATTTTGAAAAATATTGGTAATGTAATCTTCTAATAATATTTTTAAGAAAGAATGAAATTTATTAAGTTTGCATGATCTATGAAGGAGATGAAAGCATTCGAAATATAGCATATGTTTGTACTTTACTATATGAGTTATATAAAGAAAATATTGAATGCTTTGAACCAGAAGTTGAAGCTACAAGTAGTAGGACATTTAGAGGTGAAAGTAGCAGGACGCGATAAGAAGTCAACCCAAGATACTCTAACAAGAAAATATAGTGGTTGACATGACTTTACTGCTTATGTATCAGAGAAATCAAATAAAAGGCCCACCAAATCAGATCTAGACTATCTTGAAGAGAGATAAATCGAGGTCAAGTTTGATGTAATTGCTTGGAGGAAAATAACCATCTAAAATATTGTATACTCAAGAATGGCGGTTGATATTTATCTATTTCATTTACATTGCTTCCAAGTCGACCTTCAGGGAGAGAGAGAGTTGTTGATACTTTAAAGCTTGAAGTTGAAACTATTCAAGCTCTAATATGTGGCTCTGCGATTCGCTCTCATTATGACTTGAAAGGAAGAATCAAGATATTTATTTTATAATTTAACATTTTTTCATTAATATCATATTATTTTTAATGACATTAATATTATACTATATTGTATGTTTATTAAGAAGAAGATGAAGATGAAGATGAAGATGAAGAGATTGAGATACCCCTAGGTCCTCTACAAATAACGTAATGGAGAAGAGGATGAAGATGAAGAGTTGACATTACATGATTTCTTTAATAGACTTTATATTTACATAGTAAGCCTGGTTTCTATTTGATATTTAAACTCTTTATGATTTCCAGACTTGTAGTTCTTAGTTTAGTAGACAACATTTTTTGGATGTTTTGATTGTAGTTATCTTTACAAAAGTGCTAA
Organism: Cymbidium sinense; assembly: GCA_021442155.1. NCBI lineage: Eukaryota > Viridiplantae > Streptophyta > Magnoliopsida > Asparagales > Orchidaceae > Cymbidium > Cymbidium sinense. The sequence goes on from JAKCPB010001695.1 coordinate 146,033, forward strand.
TTTTTGGAAACATTAGAGGGAGATTGATGATGATAGTTATGATGCGAAAAAATAGTTAAATAAAATATTACAGGTGCTCATGATTTTGAAATCTGAAATTTAGATAGTTGTCCATGTATCCCTTGAATGTTGGTAGCTATTTTATTACAGTTGCTCATCTCTTGGATGTGTCTTTGGTAGCTACCCAAATTTCTATAGTATGTATCTAACGCGTTGGTAGCTACTTTATTAAAAATTTCGAGCTTGAATCAATGCCCTAAATATTTGGTAATGATGCATTGTATCATTTGGTTATATGTTGCTCGAGTTGTACTTTTTTTTTTGGCAATCAATGCCCTAAATATTTGGGATCTTGTCATTGCTATTTTTTAGATTTATGAAGTATTTTAATTAACACTATATATATCTCTTTTGTATGATAAAAAAAGTTTTTTACCATTCTTCTATTTTACGAGCATGATTGTAGCTTCATCTACAAGTTAGAAATATAAAACAATCACATAGTAGAATGCAAAACATCCTTTTTAAGTTTTTTTAAGAGATGAATTATGTCAGACACTTAGTTTGAATTCCTTCACTTTTTTAGAACACGCTCATGGCGAACCGGGGATAGCATGATGTTTTATTGTTTTACTTATTTAATTATATGTCTTAGTATGCCTGCGATTGACTACTATATTTAAAGCTATGATTATTGTATACCATGAAATGCCTAAACTTAATTTATTGTCATCTTTTCAAGTATGTTCAGAATTTAATCCCATTAAACCAGCTTTTTCCTTTTCATTTCACTAGCCAGAGGAAACTACTTCAAATGCCCTTTCGTTATGAACACTAGCAGAAATGTTATTTATTTTATTTAGTGTCAATTTCTTTTCATGACTCAGTGATGTGCTTCCTAACAGGTTTTATTTCATGACATTTCTAAATTATCATCCCAAATAGCATTTAATACATCATCTTAGAGCTGCATTTTTTTTTTTTTTTTGCAATCAATGCCCTCTACAGTTTGGTGTCTTTGGTGGTCTTTGGTAGCTGTTTGGCGCAGTTTGGTGGTCTTTTGTGATTTTTTTGGTGGTCTTTGTTAGCTGTTTGGTGCAGTTTGGTGTCTATGGTGGTTGTTTGTTGCTCTTTGTGGCTATTTGGTGCAGTTTGATAGTCTTTGGTGGCTGTTTGGTGCAGTTTGGTATCTTTGGTGGTTGTTTGGTGGTCTTTGGTGCCTGGTTGGTGCAGCTTGGTGTCTATAGTGATTGTTCGCTGCTCTTTGGTGACTGTTTGGTACAGTTTGGTGGTCTTTAGTGATTTTTTGGTGGTCTTTGGTGGCTGTTTAGTAGTCTTTGGTGGATTGGTCGATTGGTTTAAATTAGGTATGTTGGTTGTGATGGCTATGATGTTTCTCATATTTATTCTCTTTACCTGTTAGGCTGGTAGCATTATATGTGATTGTAACCCTTTTAAAAAGTTTGGATGCTCTATATTGTTGCTCCTGATGATTGGTGAGCCTAAGTCTTTCTCTTTCTCTATCCCTTATATTTATGTTATATCTTTATTGTACTTATCTATGATTATTTTCTCTTTAGAATATTGCAGAATTTTTGATTAGGTGGTTGGATACTCGAAGACTTCAAGTTGGAGCCTTGGATCACTTCAACTGGAGTAATATTTTCTCCGTTGAAGACTTGAAAATGCTGCGGCTTCTGCATTTCTCAAAGGGATCAAGAGAAGATGTGATTTCAGTTTAATTCTATGCTTTTCTTTTTATAAATAGATGAGGGATTGGGTGTTTAATTCTGTAACTTGTATGCAGCTCTTTTTTTTTAGCATTTAATTTTTTCTTTCAATATTTTATAACTTTTTTTATCGTACTTTATTTGAGTTGGAAATTGAAATTGCATATATTTGTAATATAAAACCTCCAAAAGACTCAAATTAATTTAATAAATATTCTGTAATTTTTTTTAATTGCTCTTCAAATTTTTTTGGTGCTCTTTATTAATTGACTTCATCGAACTCCCAAGCTCGAGCTTCTCATCGAGCCTCGAGCTTCTAATCGAGCAGTGAAGTCGAAGCTTCGAGCTTAGTTTCTTACCAGGAGTTCGAGCTTGGCACATAAGCTCATTCGACTGCACTAATCTAAACTTGTCTCAAACTTAGTGTCATTAAAGAAATTGAACTCATTTCAAACTTAAAGCCATCAAAGGGCCTAAGCTCATCAAAGCCATAAAATCATAAAAGACCGTAGTCTCAAACTTGAAGTTGTCAAAGGAGCTAAACTCTTCCCCAAAGTCAACTTGAAGTCATAAAAGATTCTGAACTTCTCATGCTTAAAGTCAACAAAGAATCAAAACTAATGTCAAACTTGAGTCATCCAAAGAAGAGCTCAATTGTTCCATTAAACTCATCAAGAATTGAAGTCATCCAAAAAAACAGTTCAAGTCATCAATTAAACTCACCAACAATTAAAATCATCCCAAGAAGATTCAACTTGTCCCTTGAACGAATCCATTGATATCATCTAAACAAAACCTCAACTCATTCATCAATCTCTTTAATTAAAGTAGCCCAAGCATCTACATTACTTGCAAGCTTAGAAATAAAGTCACCTAAAAAATTAATGCTTTAATTGAAATTCATCGCAAGTTTTCTCGACTTTAATTCTTGAGCTAAGTTCATTCATTTTATAGTAGAAACTTGTTAATCTTTGGAATGGTTTTCTATGTAATATAACAATATAAGCAAATGTAATTTTCTTTTAGTGGTATGGCCTTAACCCTATAATTCTCATTGAGAGGATCACATAAATCTAATCATTCTTATAGTCTGTACTTACATTTAGTATTTGGTTTGAAAAATGAATCTGATATAAAAAGAATCGATTAATTTTAATTCTTTAGAGTTGTTTGGTTGAAAACTCTACAAATATATGAATTTTTTTTTTTTTAAAATAAATGTAATGTAAAGTATTCTTGAGGTTGTGGCGTGGGTGGAAGCGGTGCTGGTGGAAGCGGTGGGCGGGGTGGCAGCGGCCAGTGTGCTGGCGTGGCCGGTAGCGTCGGCGGGGCTGTAACAGGCGGATCATGAATTCTGGCGGCGATATTTGGAATTAAAAATCGGACGAATTCAAAATCAAAAATATGTATTAAATATATTACATTGAAAATTTTATTTTACTGTACAAGAAAAGTTAAAACCCCTGTTTACTTTACTTTACACCCAAAATTGCAAGTTTTCTGACTTTAATTCTTGCATGAGCTAAGTTCATTCATTTTATAGTAGAAACTTGTTAATCTGGAATGGTTTTCTATGTAATATATATAAGCCTAAATGTAATTTTCTTTTAGTGGTATGACTTAACCTATAATTCTCGGTGGAGGATCACCATAAATCTAATCATTATCTAGTCACTACTTACATTTAGAAATTTATTGGTTCAAAAATGAATCTGATATAAAAGAATCGTGTATTTGAATTCTTTAGAGTTGTTTGGTTGAAAACTCTACAATTTTTTTTTTTTTTTGGTAAAATGAATGTAATGTAAAGTATTCTTGAGGTTGTGGCGGGGTGGTAGGCGGTGGCGGCGGAGTGGCGAGCGGCGATCATAACAACACTCTGGCCGATGTATTTGGTGCCCAATCGGAATTCAAAATACCAAAAATGATATGTAAATATATTACATTGCGGCGAAAATTTTATTTTGCACGTATGTAAAAGTTAAAACCCTACGTTTACTTTCTTTACACCCAAAATTGACAAAAACGCTTAATCTTAAAACGTCTCATTCTGCATTATCTTTCTCACTAAAACCTTTTTTTTTTTTTTTGCCAATCATGTTAGTAAGATTCTGGCATTACCCACGAGAAATTTTAGATCCAACAATCTCTAAAATGCAATGAGCATGGAAAAATGTTAAATACTAGAAACAAAGCATTAGAGCAACAATACAAGAAATCACTTGCTCAAGGCGTGCTTCTCGCTCTAATGTTTTTTCTCTCTCTAACCTTTCTCTGATTTATTCACTAATCTTTACAGTAAGGTTATGTCATTATGGTAATACCCATGGAGAATTTTAAATCAATTGTTTACAATTTTAAGAAAATTCAATTATCTATTAAGCGTC